>JAJONR010008244.1:0-29790 GCA_029582245.1 Solanum etuberosum
TCTTGCTTAAATGTGAAAACATTTACTCTTTGGGAATACATAGTCCCGATATACTCTTTTTGAAGAAATGAACTTCAATCTTTACTCTTTACTCAACTCAAAACTCAAGTCTTAAAACAAAGTTAAAACATTTGTGAAAGACTTTTGGAAGACTCTATGAACTTCTTGTGACTTGACTCTTAACTTTCCTTGAATTGAATTATGGATTCAAGGCTCATGATCTCCTGTTTATGGATGATTTCATGATGTTTAGACGTACCCTAGAGTGTAGAAATAAACTAGAAAACTTAGGTACGTTGCTAGGGAACTCAAACGGAAAGAAGTGAGAAAGGGTAGAAGACATGGCGTCCCTAGCGCTCTGAGTGGTGTGGGGCTCCAGAGCCCAAACTTCAGGGACTGGGTTGGGGCGCACTGGCTGGCGCGGCGCCCCAGAGCCCAAACTTCAGCTCCCAAGTTGGGGTGCGGTGCCCCAGACCCCTGCCCAGAAAATCGCCAATTTTTCTTGCTCGTTTTTCAACTCTAAACCCTCTAGATTCAATTGGTTCCTTCCCCAATCACTTAGATTCGACTACATAACAAAAATATGAAAGAATCTACTCAAAACGATACATGGTTTCATGAATTTAGATCAAGAACTTCTCAACAACTTCAACAATCAAGAACCCAATAAAAACTTCAAAGAAATCCATCAAGAACTCAATTTCTATACTTTCAAGAACGTAAATCTGAAATAAATCATGATTGGCGCGTGGGTGAATGAACCCAACGCTATGTGATCTCACATACCTCGTAGGGATCACCCCTTGACGAAATCCACAAGCCTAGCTTCAAGAACTTGACGATTCCTTGCCTCTTCTCCTCTTTTCTCCTCTTGTTTTCTCTCCTCTCAAAACCCTAACTCTTTTTGATGAAGCGTAAACTGAACCAAATCAGTTCAGACCCCAACTTAATTACCAAAAATGAAATTAAATAATAGGGTAGTGAAAAGACCAAAATACCCTTCTAAAATCCGGTTTTGACTTTCCTTATCTAGACAGCCTAACTTCAAATGAGCATATCTCCCTCATACAAACTCAAAAATGGCCAAACTCGGTGGCGTTGGAAAGATAATTCAAAGATCTTTCCTACGGTACCTTGTAGCACACCTAAACCATCCTGAGCTAGGATTTATGGTTGTTTGAAGTTGACTCAAAACTCAAACTTAGTTTAACTTTGTCAAACTTTCCAAATTTGATTATTTCCAAAAACGGTTTCTTTCTAATTCTTGTTCTTTCAAATAACGGGGTGTTACAATATCTCCCCCTTGGGAACATTCGTCCTCGAATGAGATTACTCTTAGTAGGCTAAGGGTGTAACATCTAACATCTAGCTCAAACACCCAACAAGCAAAATGTAAATACAACATGCCAGCTTAAAATAAATGCCAAGAAAAGGATTAGTACCTTAATTTGGAACTTCTCCGGATTCGAAGAGGTGTCGGTATCTCTTCTTCATATCCTCCTCAGCTTCCCAAGTAGCTTCCTCAACAAATTGATTTCTCCATAGAACTTTGAATGATGCTACATCTTTAGTCCTCAACTTGGGAACTTGACGATCTAGAATCTGAACAGAAATCTCTTCATAAGACAAGCTATCTTTAATATCAATATCTTCAGTTGGTATAATCAATGAAGGATCGCCCATACACTTTTTCAACATAGAGATGTGAAACACGGGATGAACTGCTGCTAACTCTTGCGGTAGCTCCAACTCGTAAGCTACATTGCCAATCCTTTTGGATATTCTGTAATGACCAATATACCGGGGACTAAGTTTCTCCTTCTTGCCAAATCTCATAACACCCTTCATGGGTGAAACTTTCAAGTAACCCAATCATCTACTTCAAACTCTAAGTCCCTTCTCCTAACATCGGTATAGGATTTCTGACGACTCTGCGCTGTTTTCAACCTCTCTTGAAGTTCATCCACCCTTGGCACACACAATCTACCTTGGTACCTCAATACACCATCTCCCCCTTTTTCAAAAGACATTACTTTTTGCTTATGAACATTTGCCTTCAATTCAAGAAAAATAGGATCTTGGTCCTGTTTCTCTTTCACTTCAGACACTAATGATGATTCAGCCCCATTCATCACCACCACTCCTCCTTCTGTGGAATCCATTAGTCAAACTCCTAATCGTGCAATTATGTGCACATCTTTTGCTAACTCTTTCTTATCTTCCTCAAAATGGGCGGTACCACCCATAGATAACATGATCAAGGCATCATCAACAATATTAGCCTTACCTGGGTGATAGAAAATAATCATGTCATAATCCTTGAGTAACTCTAACCACCTTCGCTGTCTGAGATTAAGCTCTTTCTGACTAAACACATATTGAAGACTCTTATGATCGGTGAACACATCTACATGAATACCATAAAGATAATGACGCCATATTTTCAAGGCAAATACTACGGCAGCCAACTCTAGATCATGGGTTGGATAATTCCTCTCGTGATCCTTAAGCTGTCTGGAGGCATAAGCTATAACTTTGCCGCATTAACACACAACCCAAACCAAATCTAGACGCATCACAATATACAACAAAGCCTTGTGTACCCTCTGGTAAGGTCAATAATGGGGCAGTAGTAAACCTCTTTTTCAATTCCTGAAAGTTTTTCTCATAAGCTTCAGACCATTGAAACTTAACTACATTCTGAGTCAACTTAGTCAAAGGATATGAAATAGATGAAAATCCCTCGACGAACTTTCTATAATATCCAGCCAACCCCAAGAAACTCCTAATATCAGTTGGAGATGTGGGTCTAGGCCAATTCTGCACTGCCTCTATTTTCTGAGTATCAACTCTAATTCCATCACCGGAAACAATATGGCTTAGGAAAGGCACAGACTCAAGCCAGAACTCACACTTAGAGAACTTAGCATACAACTCTCTATCCTTTAGAGTTTGGAGAACTACTCTGAGATGATTAGCATGATCTTCCTCATTCCTCGAATAGATTAGTATGTCATCAATGAACACGATAACAAACATATCTAAATAAGGCTTGAATACTCTATTCATAAGGTCCATGAACGATGCAGGTGCATTAGTTAAACCGAACGACATGAACAGAAACTCATAATGACCATAACGGGTCCTGAATGCTGTCTTTGGAATATCACATTCCCTTACTTTCAACTGATGATAGCCTGATCTGAGGTCTATCTTATAAAAATAAGTGGCACCCTGAAGCTGATCGAAAAGATCATCAATTCTCGGAAGAGGATACTTATTCCCTTTGTTATTTTTAATTATCCAAACCCCCTAAAATCCAAATTCCCAAAGTTCTGTAAATCTCCGATGGTCTCGATCAAAGTAAGTTCTATAATCAAGTATCGTTGGATGCCAACAATGGTAATGAGTTACATTCCAGAAGCATTATATCATCTTTGAGTTTGCTCGGCTCTTGGTAATCTATGAACTTTGTTTTAGTCATCTAATTATGACAACCTCTAACCATGGATTGACTGAATATTTATGTTCAACTGATCACCTCAATTATAGAAATCTCTTTGATCATACTCTATTATTTGTTTCCTTTACGGACAGCTTGGTAACTTAATTTTATGGTAAGTTTGAACTTATGGAAGATTTTATTTTAACAGAAATATATTATGATTAAGTCGAGTCTTATTTTACTCATTTTTATTAATATAGAGCAGCCCTTTATACTTATTTTATTTTTGGAAAATTTGATCTAGTGTGACCGATCACGATTTGTTTTTGGCTAAGAAAAGATTTACTGGATCAATGTTGTATTTTCTCTCCTTGATTGGTTACTACTTTTAGACTATATAAACAACTCCTCTCCTCTTTACTTAGAGGGACTAATTTCACGGACTTAGACTTTCACTAATGTTTTGTGCGGAAAAGTGGCGGGTCATGACACTAAGTGTTGGTTTCTGTTAGTATTTTAATATTAATATTCTATAATATTAATTTGCTTAGTTTTTGGGGTTAAAATGTTGCCGTTTGGTTGACTTTCTCGTGTGCTATAGAAGTAATGAGAATTATTGATTGCTTAGTGCATTACTCAATTTTGGAGTTACTGCATAGCATTACTCCATTATGGGGTTACTGCATATGTTACTAATTCTTTGCATGTCACCAACGGTTGGCTTTGACCATTCAGCCAAGAGAAACTTTTGTAACATCTTCATTATTCTTCCTTTATTATTCTTTGTAACCTATGTAACCACTAGGCCATTAATCTTCACTATTTACTACCCCATTATCTTCCTATTCACTTCTAGGAAGACATCCCCAACTATAAATAGTGGTGGTCTTCATTTGGTTTATATACAAGAAAGATATAGAGAGGAAAAAGTTAGTCAAAAAAGAGAGTTCTTATTAGTTGAAGGGAGGTATTCTTTTTGTGGAGCTTTGGACTCAACTCTTGTCCAGAGTTGTTGAGTTATACTTTATGTTAAGGCTGTTGTATCCTGTAGGGGACAAGTCAAGAAGGGCTACTGCTGGACCGGTGAAAAACATTTGTTGCAGTGGGCTTGAATCTCCTTAAAGAGAGCGAGATATCCGCGCCTCAGCCTGAAGAGATTTATTTCTTCATTTTATTTTCAATTGTAATTTTGTAACTTTTGTTATCTTGTAATTTTTTCACTAACAATTTTAAGGAGAGTCAACATGGCTACAATTGAAAAAACCGCGGATGACAAGATGGGAGACCTTAACAACCATTTCGGTTTAATGGTAACCATTTCAAGAGATAGAAGGGTAAAGTACTTTTCTACTTAAGTCTTCTCAATGTTTCTTAAGTGTTAACTGAGAAGAATCCTAATAAAGTTGATGACACCTCCATGGATGATGATGAACTTATTTATCATCATGAGAAAGTGAAAAAGTAAGATGGTGATTCCTATAAGTGTCGGTATTATATTATTAATTGTCTATCTGATAATTTTTATGATTATTATGATAGAACTTACTCTAGTGCAAAGAAAATTTGGAAAGCATTGCAGAGTAAGTATGATACCGAAGAGGCTGGAGCGAAAAAATATGCAGCTAGTAGATTTTTTCGTTTCCAAATGGTGGACAACAAATCAGTGGTAGACCAAGCTCAAGACTTTATAATGATTGTTGGAGAGCTTAGGTCGGAGGAGGTAAAAATTGGAGATAACCTTATTATTTGTGGCATAGTAGATAAACTTCCACCTTCTTGGAAGGAATTTCAAAAAACTATGCGCCATAAACAAAAGGAAACCTCTCTTGAAACCTTGATAATGAAAATCTGCATAGAAGAAGAGGCAAGGGGCCAAGATGCACTTTTACAAACAGAACAGAGCAACATCACAACGAAGGTAAATTTAATTACTTAAAATAATGCTACTCCTGAATCTCACAAAAATACTTCTTTGAAGCCTAAGAATAAAAAATTCAAGAAAAATAATGGTAGACCTCCCAAGAAAAATAATGGTGAAAATAACCAAGCACAAAATCAACAAGTTCAAGATAAGGGACCGTGCTTTGTTTGTGGCAAGAGTGGGCATATTGCTCGATTTTGTAGATTCTGGAAGCGTGGACCTAACCCTCAGGCAAACGTTACCAAAGAACATTTTGTGGCGGTGATTACCGACATAAACATGATTGAGAGTATTGATGGATGGTGGGCTGATCCTGGTGCAAACCGTCATGTCTGTTATGACAAGCATTGGTTTAAAAAATATACTCATTTTGAAGAGCCCAAAACCATCATGCTTGGTGATTCTCACACAACTCAAGTGCTTGGAACGGGAGATGTCGAATTGTGTTTTACTTCTGGAAGGGTATTAACTTTGAAAGATGTATTTTATACTCCTTCTATGAGGAAAAATTTGATGTCTAGTTTTCTTCTTAAGAAAGCAGGCTTTAAACAGATTATTGAATCTAATCAATATGTAATTGTGAAGAAGGGTATTTTTGTGGGAAAGGGGTATGCTTGTGATGGGATGTTCAAACTGAATGTTGAAATGAATAAAGTTTCTACTTCTATTTATATGCTTTCTTCTTCTAATTTTTGGCATGCTCGTTTGTGTCATATTAATGATCGTTATGTTGGAATCATGAGTAATTTAGAATTAATCCCAATGGTTAAAAAGAATTTTGAAAAGTGTGAGGCTTGTAGTAAAGTCAAAATCACTAAAAGGCCTCATTTCCAAGTTGAAAGAAAAAATGATTTGTTAGAATTAGTTCATACTGATATTTGTGAACTTAGTGGAATTATAACTCGTGGAGGTAATAGATATTTTATCACTTTCATTGATGATTTTTCTAAGTTTACATATGTTTACTTGATGAAAAATAAAAGTGACACTTTTGAAAATTTCAAAACTTATCTCCATGAGGTTGAAAATCAGTTTGGAAGAAAAATAAAAAGAATTAGAAGTGATAGAGGCCGTGAATATGAGTCAAATTAGTTTAATTCTTTTGTTAGATCATTGGAAATAATTCATGAAACTACTCCTCTTTATTCTCCTTCATCTAATGAAGTAGCGGAAAGAAAAAATAGAACTTTGGTTGATTTGACTAATGTCATGCTTATTGAGTCACATGCACCTTTAAATTTTTGGGGTGAAGCTATCTTAACAGCTTGTTATGTGTTGAATCATGTGCCTCATAAAAAGTCTAAATTGACACCTTTTGAATTGTGGAAAGATAAAAGCGGAGGTAATAGATATTTTCTTCCAAACTCGTGGAGGTAATAGATATTTTATCACTTTCATTGATGATTTTTCTAAGTTTACATATGTTTACTTGATGAAAAATAAAAGTGATATCTAAGAGTTTGGGGTTGTCTAGCCTTTGTGAGGCTAATGGATCCCAAAATTACAAAGTTGGGTAAGAAAGTTACTACTTGTGCTTTTCTTGGTTATGCTTCAAATAGTACAGCCTATAGATTTTTTAATCTTGAAGATAATATTATAATTGAATCAGGTGATGTTATTTTTCAGGAGAATAAATTTCCTTTTGATTCTAAAAATAGTGGGGGTCAAAGAATTGAACAAAATATTTTGTCACTACCTACTTCTTCTACTTCTACTTTGAAAAAAAAAGAAATTGATGATTTTGAGTTAAGAAGAAGTAAAAGAGCTAGAGTAGAAAAAGATTTTGGTCCTAATTTTTATGTGTTTAATGTTGGAGATGACCCTCTCACTTAGAAAGAAGCATTATCTTCACATGATTCTATTTTTTGGAAAGAGGCTGTAAATGATGAAATGGAATCACTAATTTCTAATAAAACTTGAAAGTTAGTTGATTTACCACCGGGTTGTAAAACAATTGGTTGCAAATGGGTCATAAGAAAAAAGTTGAAACCGGATGGATCTATTGATAAATATAAGGCTAGGCTGGTTGCAAAAGGTTTTAAACAACTAGAAGGCCTATAATTTTTTGATATTTTTTCTCCGATAACAAGAATTACATCTATGAGACTTTTAATTGTTATGGCTGCAATTTTTGATTTGCAAATTCATCAAATGGATTTAAAACTGCTTTTTTAAATGGAGACCTAAATGAGGAAATTTATACGGATCAACCCGAGTGTTTTGTTGAAGCAGGCCAAGAAAGCAAAGTATGTAAACTTACTAATTCCCTATATGGCTTGAAACAGGCACCAAAGCAATGGCATGAAAAGTTTGATTCCTGCATGATTGAAAATGGTTTTAAAACAAATGAGTGTGATAAGTGCATATATCATAAGTCTTGGAATAATTCACATGTGATTATTTGCCTATATGTTGATGATTTATTGATCTTTGGCTCTAATATGAATGTTATTGATGAAGCTAAAAATATTCTTAGAAGCCATTTTGATATGAAAGATCTTGGTGAGGCAAATTTTATTCTTGGAATAAAAATAACAAGAACATGTGATGGAATTTTCCTTGACCAGTCGCATTATGTTGAGAAATTTTTGAAAAAATATAACTTTCTTGATTGCAAGCATGTTGCTACTCCTTTTGATTCAAGTGTTCACTTATTTCCTGTTGAAAGTGAAAATGATTTAATAAATCAAAAGGAATATGCTAGCATAATCGGAAGTTTGAGATATGTGACTGATTGCACTTGGCCTGATATTGCATATGCAGTAGGAGTACTTGGCAGGTTTACAAGCAAGCCAGGTAATGAACATTGGCATGCTATAACAAGAGTTATGAGATATTTGATTGGAACAAAAAATTGTGGTTTGTTCTATAAAAAATATCTTGTTGTACTTGAAAGCTTTTGTGATGCAGATTAGAACACTTTATCAGGTGATTCCTGTTCTACCACTGGTTATGTCTTTACTTTAGGTGGTGGTGCTATTTGTTGGAGATCAAAAAAGCAAACTATAATTGCTAACTCTACCATGGAGACTGAACTAATTGTTTTAGCTTCAGCTAGTGAGGAAGCGAATTGGGTAAGAGATTTATTGTTTCAAATACCTTATTTCGAAAAAATAATTCCTCCTATTTTAATTCATTGTGATAGTACCGCTGCGATTGGTAGAGTTCAAAACCGTTATTACAACGGTAAATCCAGACCGATAAGGAGGAAACACAATAATGTAAGATCGTATTTGACAAGTGGTACCATTAATGTTGATTATGTCAAATCTTGTGATAATCTTGGAGATCCTCTTACTAAGGCCTTAACGAGAGAAAAGGTCTAGAGCACATCGAGGGGGATGGGATTGAAGCCTATAAATCCTTGAGTCATATATGAGGAAACCCAACTTGGGGACTCGAGATCCTATAACCAGGTTCAAAGGGAAAAACTAATCATATGATGACTTGTTGTGAAAAATGCACTATTTTTTTTATTCCCTCCCTATGATGTGAGTGCATTATTTCCTGTAGTAATTTGTGAAGGTTGAGTTTACAAAACTCTTAATGAATATCTGTAGCCCGTATGGGTGGAGTGTTAAGCTTACAGGAGCACTCTCGACAGATTTCACCTATGTTAGTGTGGAAGTAGGTCGCTTCCTATGAGAATTGGGCTTATTCTCAAAAGCACTCATGAAATCGGGATAGCACAAGGCCGTAACGTGCTGGTTTTAAAGTTCATGTCAACACCTTGATTATTATGTGTGAGCAGTGATACTTTATTTCCCTCAAGTAGTCATAGTTCAAGTCTGAGACCACTACGACTCTGGAGTAAAAGTTATTGTTTCACTAAGTGGAGGTTCAATGCAGAGCACACCTTCATTATGCATGGTAGTCTTCCTTCAGCTGATAGACTCTCTAATATAATATTAAAATGAGCGGGGGATTGTTGGTTTGTGTTAGCATTTTAATATTAATATTCTATAATATTAATTTGCTTAGTTTTTGGGGTTAAAATGTTGCCGTTTGGTTGACTTTCTCGTGTGCTACAGAAGTAATGAGAATTATTGATTGCTTAGTGCATTACTCTATTTTGGAGTTATTGCATAGCTTTACTCCATTTTGGAGTTACTGCATATGTTACTAATTCTTTGCATGTCACCAACGGTTGGCTTTGACCATTCAGCCAATAGAAACTTTTGTAATATCTTCATTATTCTTTGTAACCTATGTAACCACTAGGCCATTTATTTTCATTATTTACTACCCTATTATCTTCCTATTCATTGCTAGGAAGACATCCCCAACTATAAATAGTGGTGGTCTTCATTTGGTTTATATACAAGAAAGATATAGAGAGGAAAAAGTTAGTCAAAAAAGAGAGTTCTTATTAGTTGAAGGGAGGTGTTCTTTTTGTAGAGCTTTGGACTCAACTCTTGTCCAGAGTTGTTGAGTTATACTTTATGTTAAGGCTGTTGTATCCTGGAGGGGACAAGTCAAGAAGGGCTACTGCTGAACCGGTGAAAAACATTTCTCTTTAAAGAGAGCGAGATATCCGCGCCTCAGCAGCCTGAAGAGATTTATTTCTTCATTTTATTTTCAATTGTAATTTTGTAACTTTTGTTATCTTGTAATTTTTTCACTAACACTAAGCACTGAACAACATCCCCTCGAGCTCTCTTTCTCTCTCAAAAGAAATAACTGATCACTGGAAAAACAGCCCTCGAGCTCTCTAAAGAATCAGTAATGTTGTTGGTGTTGGATATATTCTCTGATCCAATTATTGTTATGAGCGCCGCCTAACTGGTTAGTCTTCTTAAATGATACATTTTATAATATATATGTGCTCGTTATATATTCCTTGCATTAGTTGGAAAGCTCAAACGCGTTAGGCGTTTTGTGGAAATCAGACAGGTATGTTTTCCTGACATGTATGTGCCATAGTTTCCTGAAGTATTTTAGAATACATGTTCATTAAAATGTTTACTAGTCTTGCCTGCCTTGTGTGTATTTTGTTGTTTGTTCTTACACTCAACAGTGTAATGGTTATAATATTACTTATGTCCAGTGGCGTACGTAGGAATATTTGTAAGGATATTATTGTCCAAGAGGCTCAATTGTTCAAGTAATGTCATTAATGTTATTTCTAAGGATATTTTTATTTTTTCAAATTTATATATATATATATATAATACTAAAAAATTTCAACGAAACAGTGTCATTCGACACCCATGACATAGGATGGGTGTCAATGTGCTGCTTCCTGTAATATGCATGTTCTAGTAATTGAGTGTACATGTTCTGATATCTATAACTACTTGAATTGGACATGTTGCCTTTTCATTTAGATATATGGAAAAATATTATCTCCTAACCTATAGTTAGTGCGAAAGTAAAAGGGATCAAGATGTCTAATTCTAAATTTTTAACTAAATTGATGCGTCCCCTTGAGTATCACTTACCCAAGAGTTTTAAAAAAAAATTATGTGTATTTATCTGTAAATATATTTATGTCTTTGTATTTAAATCTTTCAATTATCCTTTGAATACTATTATTATTTTCTAAGACCGACCTCAAATTCATGGTATCATTTCTATAAAGAAACAAACATTTGAAGCCTCCTTAATTTCTCTAACGGATTGGTTTAAACCTTAATTACTTACAAATCAACTCTTATACTTTTATTTTATTTTATCTTTGTTTTGGGGTAGACTAGTTCATATTCGGCATTTATGTTTTTCTTTTCATATCTTTTAATGTAAAGTCTCTCCCCTCGCTTATCCATTTTCTTAATTAATTGTTGTCTTATAATTTAATATTTATTTTAAAAATTAGCCTCATGACATGTCCATTTTAATCAATAATAAATAAGTTTAGCTTGTCTTATTATTTTACCATTTTTTGTGTGTTAATTAATAATAACTTTACCTATTTTTGTTAAGTTGTTTAAAATAAAATTTCGCTTATTTTATCACACAGTTTACTTAATTAATTAAATAATCAATGCTCTTTTGATTGTCTTTATTTTTATTTAACGTTGAGTAGTAAAATGTCAATTTATTTAGTTATCTAATCACTTGTAATAATGTATTAATCGTCAATCTTTGCCTATTTGTTTTTAAAATAAAGTTTTGCATCTTTTTCTCACATAGTCTAAATTATTAATGAATAGAGACCATTATTCGTCACATTTAACCCCGACATGAATATATAAGATACGATCGGGATCCATTTTTGTGAACCTCGAAAGGTACTTAACACCGTCTTTTTGAGTTAATTTGAATTCCTATCCGATCTTTGGTTTCACAGACATTTAAAATCAATTTAGTGTTAGTTAGTGTAGAATGATGTCTTAACGCGTCTTTAATTTGTTAGATGACGACTCTCTCTTTTAAATCAATTCTAAAAGAGTCACATCGTTGTGAAAAATAAGGCGCGACAACTTTTGAACCAAAAAAACATATTTTTTCTTCAAAGAGATCTTTCTTAAGATGGTAATTTCATTAATGAATCAGTCAAGGATTCTGATCAAAAAAATTTCTAAAGAGATCTTTCTCAATATGATAAATTTTCCATCAAGGATTCTCTTCTCCCAATTCTACTACAACTTTCCTTGTACGCAAATGAGAATTTTCACAAGAATTTCTACATAAACTTCTCCATTGTACAAAAGAATCACCAAGAAATTCCTAAGTTGTAAAAATTCATCGGAGAACTCTACATATGCTTCTCTATTTCCACGAGTGTGTTTAACTGTCACTTGGTTTTGTCGAATCGAGATTGCAAGCCGTTTGATTGTCGAATCGAGATTGCAGGCCTCCAATGGTTCTCAAGTCCCACAAAGATAGGGATAATTCTCCAATGGAAGTAGAAACTGTGTTGGTGGATGGATGCCAATTTTCACAAAATGCCTGGAGCAAATTCTCATTATGGTCATATGTGAACATCGAAGCAAATATAGCATCATAAGTTTTGTTGCGGTCCAAAACTTCCTTGCTGCGGACAAGCACATCTTCGACCCATTCCCAAAATCCAGACGTGTATCAAACTTCACCTAAACAGGAAGGAGGAACGCGGCAACTGCTAAGGTTCTCACCGCGGCGAGGAGGACTAGAAGCAACAACATTTTGATGGGTGGAGGACTTCAAGAGGAGAACTTTTTCAGTCATAACTTTACCCGAGAAATTGTACATAACATCCTTTGTTTCGATCGTCAACCATTCTGTGAGATGGATGGGAATGTCCAGCGGCTTTCTAACAAGTGGAAAGACGTCAATCACCGGAGGATGAACTTTCAAGATGAGAGCTTTGGAACGTGAGTTTTGTTTATCATCCATGATCTCAAGGCAAGGGTATGGCGTTTCACGGTCGTTGAAACACGTCATTGCTGGAGATAAAGAGAGAAAAATATGTTGTTAAAAAATAACAATAAATAGAGAGAGTTACCTTGATGAAAATGCAAATTGGAGAAATCAAAAGACTAAAAATCTGAAGTTGAGTTCAATATTGAAAAGCAAAAATATAGCAACAGACGCGGAATTTGGCTTCAAATCTTCGCTACGTTATAGTTCCATGTTTCTTGTTTCAGAAAAATCAAACGGCTTGCGATTTTGTATTTTCTACAATGAGATATGAATTTTACACTATAGACGCGCAAATCTAGACCATCAAAAATGGGTTCAATATTAAAAATCAAAACTGTAGCAATAGAAGAGGAATTTGGCTGAAAATCCCAGCTATATTGTAGTTCCATGTTTCTAGTTTCGGAAAAATCAAATGTCTTGTGATTTTGACTTTTCTATAATGAGATTCGAATTTTACACTACAGACGCGCAAATCTGAACCATCAAAAAATGGGTTACTGCGGAACAAACTTTGAAGTTACCTGAGAAAGTAGTTGGAGTAATTTTGCTCTAAGATTTTTTTTGAGACACGATGGAGGCTACGTCTCTCAACTCGATAAAACCAAGTGATGTCGCAGAATAATAGTTAAACACACTCGTGTGAAATGGAGAAGCTTATGTAAAATTCTTTGATGAATCTTTAGTGAATCTTTTGTACAACGGAGAAGCCTATGTAGATGTTCTTGAGAAAAATCTTATTCTCCATGTGTTTTTTAGACATGTTGTATTCAGTTGAGTTGTCTTTCTAATGAAATAAGAAACTCGTGATTTCAAATTTTCTACACAGCTTCGCAAAGCTGCGAAACAGACATATCAGAATTAGAAACCGACTTCAGAAATTAATTCTGATCAATCCCAAGGGAGTTTTGATTTGAAATTTTGACATATTGCAGACGAGTGAGTTCCTTTCCTTGTGATATCAAGCGAGTTGCAATTCAGATACTCTTAGATAGGGACATAAATGCCAACAACACAATGGTTCAAGCCAACATGGAACATGATATCTTACTCTGCAATTGGTCGTCATGGCAAATATCATCAACAACAAGAAATTTTGAGCACTCTCGCGAAGTCGCAAAGGAAGATGTGATGTCAACTTGCTCGCCAAGGGTCAAAAAGGGATACTTCAAAGGTTAATCTTGCCAAGGCCTCAATGAAAAGGGAGGTTGCAAGTTGTCTCCGCCAACGCCGCAAGGAAGGTGGATTCTCCAAGTGGTCTCTCACCAAGGCTCCAATGAAAATTGAAGCAGCAAATTGTCTCGACCAAGGTCACAATGAAAGTGGAAGGTGAAGCACCAAATGGTTGTTTGCCAAATCCTCGACTGGAAAGATGGATGCCGCACTAAATTGTTATTTTCCAAAGCTTCGGTCAGAAATATAGGTGCACCACATATTCCTTGCCAATCACGGGCGTCATTTACATCTTCTTGAAAAGATATCGAGACTGTTGGCGCTCCTTTGTTAACCTGCAAAAAGAAAAATTAAAAAAGTGATGGAGCCCATGGTAGCAATTGTCTCAAGCTTCTCGATTCTATAGGATTGATAGCTTGGTCGGACACAATAACATAAAGGTTCAAATCAACAGTATGTCGTAGTGCCAAACGGCACAATGTACGCTTCATTGTGGATATTACTTCGGATTGGCCTGGTAAACATTGTGCCAGACATTGACACACATCATAGTGAACATTGGTCCTAATGACATAAAACTTCAAGTTGAGGCAGTGCTTCTATGTGAAAAATTTATCCTGCTAGTCATACATTTCATTGATATACAATTATCTCTTTATACATGAAAGAGGACATTTAAATGAAAGGATATAAAGAACTAGTAAGGAAAATATCTATAAAAAAGAAGAAGCTAATAAGGTACATTAAGAGGGACATATGATTGTACACCAAGAATGAAAATAACATTGAAGAGGATGATTTGCATAATAGGAATATAAGATATTCCTCATACTATGTACCAAAAGAAAATCACAAGATGCATTTTTCTACTAAAGGAGGGGGATTTATTCTTCTTTTGTGTTTTTTCACTAAAGGAGGGATTTCTTCTTTATATTTTTCTTTCTTCTATGTGTTTAATGATTTGACATATACTACTTCCCTTTTATAAAATTTAAAAGGTGGTGTAGTGGTAGTAAATGGTCACATTAATTCGACTCTGGATGGAATTTTAAATGGTTGAACATACAAAGTCAAAATCTTCATTGTTCAATTTTTAAGAGAACTATGCAAAAGATGAGTTAGAATCTCAATCATTGGCAAAGAATGAACCAAACTTGTGTCAATATTCTATAGTTAAAAGAAAAACTATACTTGGTCAATGTTATGGTTTAGCATTTTTTTTTCTAACCTAAAGAAATGATGCTCATCAATGTGATTTGCATCCAATAAGAAATTGGGTCAAGCATGAGTTTTAGCACAAACTGTTGGCTCTAATGATACTTCAAGACTCGATCTGTACTTCATTAAGCCTTGAAGTAGGGGCATCTGCAGAAACACAAATTTAATTGGATTAAATTCATAAGAATTCTGGATTAAATTCATGTTCATTTGAGTTGAATGATTAATTTGAATTTTACAAATAAATAAGTCTATTTTATTAAATTCAAGTCCAAGGTCTATCTCGCCTTGATGCCCAAACACATGCCACGTATCACGATGACTAGGCATCCAAGACCAACAAGATGATGTCATGTGTCAAAAAGATGTGGTAGTCCCAGTCAAATTCAATAAAAACACAATCTACCAAGTGTCAAAAAGACATCTTTTGGTCAATCATAAGCAACTTTGTTCACCCCTATAACTATAACCAGAGGATAGACATGACATTCAAGGGGATACAAAAAAACGCTTCAACAAGGACTCTGCAAACACTAACAAAAATTCAACAAGCATTGGAGAAAGCCACAACATCAACTAAAGAGCTCTTTGAAGGAGTGGTCAACAGAGTTCTTCTCGGAGATCGACTTGAAACGGTGAAGTATTTTTCGACGTTCCCGGAGATCAAACACATCTCAAGGAGGTCTACATCATCCTACATTCGAAAAATACTCTACTAACAGCGCTCGAATCACGGAGAAATATTAGGAGAGAAGAATCAAGAGAACATAATTGTACTCACACGATTCAGCAAAAAAAATCACATTTTCTTTTATTTATCTTTTAGTACAGTTAATTTTCAGCACTACAAAAATTTATTGTGAACAGATACATTACATGAACCATCTATTTAGTTATTGTTATAATTATTTTTAAAATATTATTGTGAATTTCTTTTTATTTTATTTTTTGAAGAAAAGTTAGGAATAATTACTTTGGATCAAGTTAATTTCTCTCGAGAAATTCTCATTCATTAAATGATCATCCCTCAAGAGAAATAATACACTTTTTCTAAAAATAATAATTTATTTTATTATTTTATAATGGTTCTTCTATTTAGATGTTAGAGTAGCTAGGTGCCCGCACAGTCTGATTGGTCGAATCGTGACATAGATGCATGTGAATCATGAAATGGAAAAGAGCCATTGAGACGCGCGCGTGGGGGGAGAGCCTTCTTGCACAAATATAGCTCGAATAAGGTTTGTCCATGGTTGTACTTTGTTGGATTTCTGTGTAGAAATGGAAATGGGGAAATAGGGGTGTGTAGCGGCTGAAGTGATTAGGAATAAGTTTTAGAAGGGTTTGAGATGTTAAGTGAATTGGATAGTTAAATGCTATGTTTGGGCCAAGAATTTGGGTGTAAATCTGATGGCATTTTTTCTTCTTTTAAATTAATTCTTTTGAGCTTCTAATTTAATAACTAATGTAATATATGATATGTAAAACGTTAGTAGGTAAGAAACTTAAAGTAAAATAATGACAATTAATTTTAAACAAGACAACAATAACGTAATAGTAGTAATATTGATAATAAAAATGTAATTTTAAAATAGTGAAAATGATAATTAAATGATGATAATCATAAAAATAATAAAGGTTAGAGCAATAGTACTAATAATATCTAATAGATAATTACGATAACATTAGTAATAAACTAAAATAGTCGTGAAGTATAAAGTATTCGACTTATTAATAATTTAGAAGCTCAAGGAAATGAATTAGAAGAAAAGAGGGACAAAATTGGATGTCAACATGGTGTACTGATACTACTTTTGTTACACCTTTTGACGTTGGTGTAGGTTTGTTTGTGGTTGTTTGAAGTGTGGGAACAACGGGTACTCATCATCAACTTCTACCTACTCCATCCTCGAGTGAAAGTTGTGTATGTTTTTATGTTATTTTATCTTTCTTCTGTTTGCACCCTGTTAGAAGCTCTTATACCTATTTAGCCTAGGTTCTTGAGAGTTGTTAATGATTTTGTAAGAGATGAATGAATTGTTCTCACATTTGTTTTACTTACTGATTCAAATGCTTTTCATTTAAAGATTTTCTATTATATGAGAAAAAAGTGGTAAAAATTTGTCTATCTAGTTAGAATAGAATAAGTGCCCACACAATTCGATAGTTTGGGTCGTTACAATTGTATTAGAGCTCAGTTAATAGTCTCACAAGTATAAGAGAAATGTCAAATAGAATCCTGCGGATTGATGTCCACATCAAATCCTTAGGAGGATATGAGGCATCTAAGTTTTCCTTTTGTTCTCTCCTATCGTATTTTTCAGTATGTTAATCTTCCGAGTTGAGCTTAATTGGTATTTAGACAATCTCAATTAACATCTCAATCAGTTTAGGGTAGCCGTCTGAACCTTTGATTTAAAGAGGTGAGATGTGTCCAAATGGTATCTGGGAATTTCAACTGGTATTTGGCGATAACAATTAAATGTTGACCTCGGTTGTTTACACCTGTAAATCACAAAAATCTGTCTTTCCAAGCTAAAACACTGTAATTGTCTCTTCTTTTCTTTGAGTACGCACAGTAAAATAAGCTCAAAAACTTAATAAATAGGTAAATAACAACTTATTACTATCTTGATTGCTTTTTCTTTGAAATTAGGAAAAATTACATAAATACACATCTTATTTTATCATAATCTTTCAAATTTTCTACCATTAATTTTTTTTTACAAAAATCGTCTCTTGAATACATCCCTATCCCCTCTTGAATACATCTCTATCCCTTCTCTGTTACACCTCTATCCCCTCTCTGTTACGTCTCTCCCCTCTCAGATACACCCATCCCCTCTCGGATACATTCACCCCCTCTCGGATACATCTTTATCCCCTCTCAGAAAAATTACATAAATACATATCTTATTTTACCATAATCTCTCAAATTTTCTACCATTAATTTTTTTTACAAAAATTGCCTCTCGGATACATCCCTATCCCCTCTTGAATACATCTCTATCCCTTCTCGGTTACATCTCTATGCCCTCTCGGATACATTCATCCCCTCTCGGATACGTCCACCCCTTCTTGGATACATCCTTATCCCCTCTCGGATACATCTCTTTCATTAAGTAATGTAT
This sequence comes from Solanum etuberosum, assembly GCA_029582245.1. Classification (NCBI taxonomy): domain Eukaryota; kingdom Viridiplantae; phylum Streptophyta; class Magnoliopsida; order Solanales; family Solanaceae; genus Solanum; species Solanum etuberosum. The sequence goes on from JAJONR010008244.1 coordinate 18,227, forward strand.
CATTCGCAATCTGTGAGCTATGTATCCACAGGTTTTCTGATGTATCAGGAACCTATAAATTTAAGGATTTTTTGTAATTTGGGAAAGAATAGAGATAAGATGTAATTAGTTGTTGACACTATGGGATATATGTAATTTTTACTTAAAATTATGACATGGCAATAATTTATTTCAATAGAAACATAATATCACAATTCAAATCGTCGTGATTGACACCCATCCAAACTTAACTGTTGAAATCATCAATATATCTCAATTCTCATAATGAAGATCATTAAGGCTATATCAATTGTCTTCTATAATTGTGCATGAGAAGATTGAATTTTTTTTTAGATATAAAATTATTATTTTCAGCATAATTTACATGCTCGAATGAATCATTCCATGAACCATCTATTTGGTTATTGTTATAAATATATTTTATATATCATTGTGAATGTCTTTTTATATTTTTTAAGAAAAGTTAGGATTAACTACTTTGGATTAAGTTAATTTCCCCCGAGAAATTCTCATTCATTAAATGATCATCCCTCAAGTGAAATAATAATATTTTTCTGTAATATTATTTTTATTTTATTATTTCATAAAAATTATTGATTAATTTTATTTACATACTAGTTCATCCTCTTTCTTTCTTTTTTCTGACATTTAAACTACTATTATTTCGGGATTTGAATAAGTTGGAGCAAAACAAAATACTACAAAATACTACAAAATACTCCTATAAATATATATTACACTATACCTATTATTTTCACCTATTAAATAATAAAAAGGCACTACTAAAATGTTTAGTTAAAATGATATTATTATTAGGTATATATATATAGTAAGAAAATAGAGTGAAAAATGAATGGTCAAAAAGCACAGCCAAAGAAAAATAGAAAAAAAATAGGACGCCCATCATTTTTGTCATCAGTCGAAGCCAACCTTCCGATCTACCTAACCCCCCCGCCCCACCCCGCCCCCCCACAACTTCTTATTTTAGCCGTCCAACATTTTCAAGTATATTAATACTCCCTTCGTTCTGTCCTTATTTATTTATCAAATTTTAACGTGATACATCTATTAAGAAGGCAATGATTGATATAATGAGTTTACATTTTTATCCCTATTAATTAATAGAATCTCAAATATATTTACTCACTATATTTTTCAAAGACATTAACTCAATATTAATAAATTGAAGGTATAATAAAAAAATTATTATTTTTTAATTTGTCAAAAATTACAAATAACAAAAATTAAATTAAAAAATATTTGATAAGAAAATAGGACCTTAACATCTTGAAGCACACCAAGAAACATAAATAAAACATACAATAATAGACTTGGGACTATTTCTTTTCTTCTAATTTGTTGACACATGACACCTAACAACACTTATAATATAAAGTTAGAATAATTACTGATATTATGTTATTTGATGTTGATTTTTCATCTTATGTTACTCTACACATACTGAGGAGTAAATGAGTGGATGAGAAGGTATTAAATATGAGGAATTTTCGTATATAGTGATAGTTTTATTTTTAATTAAGAAATATTGTGATAATTTGTGTATTTACGAAATATAACATTAAAATATAGCAAAATATATCACGCGTAAGTAAAATATGGTGTATTCTTACACAAGCGAAATATTGTATTCACACGCAAGTCAAATACATTGTATTTAAGCGTAAGTAAAATATATTGTATCCATGTCGTTGTATTTTCAATGCATGACATTTATATTTTATAAAATACACTTGTATCATCACTAGAAATCACCACAATCTCCATCAAAAATCACTTTGTGTATTATTATATTTTATAAGATAATACACTTATAATTCATGCTTGAAATAAAGAAATATGTATATTAGATGTATTTGCTACACAAAATTCAAACTCTCGTTATGTATCATCATTTTTTAAAAGTATTGTTATTTCAAGTAAATATAGAAGCTATTTTTGTAATATAGTGTAATGTTTTCATTAAATATATCACAATGGTTAAGTGTATATTCTTATTTATAATTTTGGATAATTATCACTGTTAGAGTTAATAGCATGTTTGTTCAAATTTCTTAAAAGCTAAAATTACTCTTTATTTTAATTTTAATTTTATTTTAGGTGATGGGCCAAAAAAAAAGGGAGAAAAATAATGTACTTTCGGAGGATAACAATAATATATTTTTCCTGTTATAGTAAAGAAGTTACAAATTTATAGAGGCTGATGATATATATATATATATGAATTTAATTATCAAACAAATCTTATTTATCAAATTATCCCTCATTAATTAACTCATGTTTCTCTTAAATATAAAAATACAACCATCTTCTTTTTTAGTCTACCTCCTTTTCTCCTTCTCCGGGATTGATTTTTAATTTATATTAAATGATGTATTTAGTATATTTATATCATTATTTAAGAAATAAGTAATATCTCAAATATTATTATTTTGGGTTAACTATGTTTATGTAACTATTTTTTAAATATATTTTTAATTTTAGTTAAATAAAAAACTAAGTAGAGTTTTTATTGTAAGTTTTAAAACTATTTATCTATTTTTTTAACTAATACAATTGTCTTATTTTGTACTTTAACACTCAAAATTTCTTTTTAAAATGATTGACTAAAGATAATTAATATGCTTATCAAATATCGATAGGAAAAGCATTTTCCAAATTAATTGACCATATAAAAATTGTTTAGTAAATATTGAAAAAAAGACATTTTTTATATTATTTAACTAAACACAAAATGGTTATCTAAAAGAAATATTTTGACCAAAATATAATCTAAAAACAAGTCATTGTTGAAAGCTTGGAAAAGAGGATAGCTCCTATTTGGCCATGAATAAATAGAAAATTTGAAAACATAGTTCGTTTATGAAACTTGGTCTTGAATTTTTATTTTTTTTAAAGAATCCAAGTTTCAAAAACTAGTCCACATAATTTATTTATTTTGGATGAAATTTCACTTTTACTCATAAAACTTTAATTTTTTTTAAGAGTAAAATACATGTTCAAGCACGACTTCAAATTTTAAAATTTAATTTCTCAACAAACTTTTAAAACTCATTTTGTCAAGTCTCAACTAAATCTATGGGTAAAAGATAGTAATGCTCTCTTTACACAAGTCTGATTTTGTATTATGTCACATAGGGATAGACATAATATGGATTGGTGAATACCGAATATCATATCAAAATTGAAAATTTTAATATTGTGATTTTGGTATCATAATATTTGATATGTATTTTAATTGTTTTAGTATTTAATATGATATTCAATATTTAGGAAAATAAAATATCGAATAATATACCTAAGTATATAATTACTATACCATTCATATATATTATTATTTAATAATACTAACAAATATATAAAATAGTATTAGCGCAAAACTAATTATTTAGTTGTTGAAACTTTGATTATTATTTTTTTATCTTGATTAAAATGTCTTTTTGTGTAATGGTTAACAAAGAGAATTATTTATACTTTAAAAAAAATATTTATACACGTATAAGGTGTTAAGAGTATATAATTAAGATGTTTCTCGAAAAACAAAAATTATATTTCTCTATTATTTTATATGGAGGTCAAAATAGAAATACAACAGTTACTATCAAAATTAAACTTTAAAAATATTAAATTAATTTAATATAATATTTTTATAAATGGACCGAACGAAAAGTTGTCCACTTTTGATGTCTTTTTTTTATTTTTCTTTCTAAAATTACAGATACTGAAAAATAAAAAATGGTGAAGAAAGCTAGAAATTAAACTCCCATCAAAATATGAAAAAAAAAAAAAAGAGATAGTGAGATTTTCCCCACCTTTGACGTGAAGTGGAAGACTTTGGTAAAATTTCAACAACGCGACCTACACTAGTATTTCATAAAATAAAGAAAAGAAAGAGAATTAAATTATCGGTGAACAAACAACTAATTCCATGTCATAATTTTTTTTTTTTTGACACACTACATAAATATGTTATTTAATTTAACTTTAGTTATTATTAAATTTATTTATGATTATAATTAAAAAATCAAACTGAACCGCGCTGCTGCTGCTACAACTATTGAATATATATTTATTTATGTGTGTGTGTGGCAGCCCCCATTTGAATTCCATGGCTATGCCATAAATACATTAATACAATACTCCTCCTTTTTGTGTGTGTATATATAGAGAGAGATTCATCTAATTCTGGCCAACAACATTCTACAATACTCCTTTGCCATTTCTTTCTTCATCTACAATTACAGGTACATTTTCATTCTCTTTTTTTGTTTCCTTCTATTTGTCTTCCGATCTGACTCATACCTTGTGAATTCTTTGATTCGGGGTTGTGTCTTTTACTGTGAAAACGCCATTCAATTGTCCAATTCTTGTTTCGATGTTTCCGAGGTTCTTTTATTTGTTCTTCACTGACTCTTTCTCCCGCTTACAAATATGGGATCTGCATTAATACTTGTTACACACTTCTTTTCTCTTTTCATTTGATTTGATTTACGTATTAAAAGATCTCATAATTTTAGAGGTATAACTTCACCTTCTCATTCCTTCTTTCTTGCACTATTCTTTGCACAATCTGTTTCCCTTTGCTCATATTTTACTCTTTCTTTTTCATGGAATTCAGGCTTCAGTTGTGTTTGTTTCTCTTTTGGAAGGAAAGATATACATAAACTTGTTTGGATTAAAGAATCAGCTTTCTTGTTCGTTATTGTTCCTTGTGATCTTATTTGTTTTGGAATGTTGCTGCTTCAATAATGTACTTCATTTACCATTTTGTTTTTGAGCTAACTAATTTGTATACCATTTCGCGTATCAGTACTTGGATACACATTGCCACTACAATAGCTGTATGATGAATTGTTCCACTGTCAGCTCAATAGTTATCTATTGACGTATTGTTTTGGCCTTATGTATGTGTGTCATATGCAAGAAATTATCTGTTTATGGATGGTGCTGATGTTGGAATTTTGCAGTGATCTTAATTGACTTGGCAAAATGGCTACTGGACAACTTTTCTCCAAGACGACACAAGCTTTGTTCTACAACTACAAGCAGCTTCCTATTCAGCGCATGCTTGATTTTGATTTCCTTTGTGGTTCGTACTATGCCTCTGGTTCTCAATTGATTTACGGGTAGATATGCACACAATGATCTTGTTATTTTCAATGTGTTGGTTACTGTTAATTTTATACTTTTCAAATTTTCAGGGAGAGAAACGCCATCTGTTGCTGGAATTATTAATCCTGGTTCTGAGGGATTCCAGAAACTTTTCTTTGGTCAGGAGGAAATTGCAATCCCAGTACACTCAACGTGCGTCCTTCTTTGAGTTTTTTCAATCATTGGTTATATTTCCATTTTATTTTGAGCCTTTTCATTTGGATCTCTAATGGATGTCCATTAGTAATCCCAGTACACTCAACGTTATGTTTCTTTTTTGTTGGTCCCTTCAAGTACGCAATTTGCTTTTCTGTGGCTTAAATATATTTAGCTCGCTGCTTCCAGTTTTAGCAATTGAGTTCCCTGGTTATGTGATGATATCATGTGCTAACTTTTAACTTAATGGTTTGTAATTGAGTCACTTAGAAACAAATGTGCTGTTACATTTTCTCAGTTTAAATTACTTCAGTTGGTAAAAGATACAGAAAAATGTGTTTTCACATTTCCACAGCTTGAATTACTTCAGTTAGTAAAAATGGCTTAGTTCTGAAACGTTCTACAACCACCAAATATATCATAATTCTGGCAGATATATTTGAACTATGTTGTCTTCACATACCTTTGTACTACTGGTTTCTATTTGGTGAATTTGGTGTCTTATCACTTTCACTGATTATATTCTACATTTTACTCATTCAGCATCGAAGCCGCTTGTGCTGCACATCCCACGGCTGATGTTTTCATTAACTTTGCGTCTTTCAGAAGGTTGGTACTAGCCACTGTTCTTGTTCTTCTTTCTGCCTTGAATTGTCCTTTTTCTCGAAGTGAAAACCTGAAGCTGCAAAAGATTTGCTATTGTGTCTCTTCTTTACTGTCTTATTCATTTGCAGTGCTGCTGCTTCCTCCATGTCGGCTCTTAAACAGCCAACCATCAAAGTTGCGGCTATTATAGCTGAAGGTGTTCCCGAGTCAGATGCTAAAGAGCTGATTGCTTATGCAAAGGCAAACAATAAGGTAATAATTATGTCACATCAATCAGGTTTCTGCCTTTACTATCATTATCATTTTATTGGGGGTGGGGGCTTAGATTTTGAATGATGATGTAAAATCAACTATAGGATAAGCTTATGGATAATAAACTGAAGAAATTATCAATTACTTCTCTCACATTTTATGGTTGCCTCTCCTGGAGTCAATTAATTCCTCCTTCCCCTGTCCTCAGATTTTATCTTTTCTTTAAGATATAATAAAGAAATGGTAGAACGAGCTCTTAACAGATCATCAAGTGGAGCATTTGGGGGGTCAATAACTACCTCACTCTTGTTCTCTGCCTTCATTAATTTCCAAATTTTATGGTGTGTAATATGGTGATCTTCCTCAGGTGGTTATTGGCCCAGCTACTGTTGGAGGTATTCAAGCTGGTGCTTTTAAGATTGGTGATACTGCTGGAACAATTGATAACATTATTCAGTGCAAACTTTACCGACCTGGATCTGTGGGCTTTGTGTCAAAATCTGTGAGTGATTTTTAGAGCCTGTTTCATCTTGATATTTTAATAAATATTAGAGAAATAATCTCTAATCAATTACACCTGCAACATTTTGTTACCGCCTACTTTCTACTTTACTATCTCCTAGAGTGCAATTAAGATAAAAAATACTTGTGACACTACTATCTATTCTAAAACTACTTTCAGAAACATATCTTTACCAAACTTTAATGTGTGCAACCATTCAAACATCCCTTTTACAAAACTTTAATGCATGAAACCGTGACCTCGCTCTAATATATGAAGCTGAATAGTTTGAAAATAACATTTTCAGGTTTCAAGTATAATAACTTTTCTTTTGATGTACAGGGTGGTATGTCTAATGAATTATACAATTCAATTGCTCGTGTCACCGATGGAATTTATGAAGGTTGGGCATTCAGAATTCTGAATCCATCTTATTGGAGCATGTTTATGTTGTTTTTATTGAGAAATAGAATATGAGTGAGTTTTGGTATATGCAGGAATTGCAATCGGTGGAGATGTTTTCCCTGGCTCTACCCTTTCTGATCACGTTTTGCGCTTCAACAATATCCCGCAGGTAATTCATTCGTATAGGCTACATTCTCCTATTAATATCACCAAGTTATCCTCAGGCCCTTGGTTTTGTTACTTTTAAGATCCTGATTGTTTTTAGTTTAAATTCTAATCCCCCATTGAACATGCCTAGAAAGAAGCCACTTTTTAGCTTTATGATCATAAAGCTAACATTCCAACCAAGTGGCAAAAGTTTGCTGTTTGTCCCTTTCCACACACACTGTGACTTTGTTGCTTTTCTTCCTAATGTTCACCATTAGTATTTATGATTTAAGATTGATGTAATTCCACTGTTTTGATATAACTAGAAGCTCAATGGTGCATAAACAACTGATATTTTGATATCTTGATGTATTTCCTGCTTCCATCACTACTTTTTCAATTACAAGTTCTTCACTTTTTTTTAATCATGTTTTTGATATACTTAGGTAAAAATGGTGGTTGTTCTTGGGGAACTTGGTGGACGAGATGAATATTCCTTGGTTGAAGCCTTGAAGCAGGGAAAAATCAACAAGCCTGTTGTTGCCTGGGTTAGTGGAACTTGCGCTACACTCTTCAAGTCAGAAGTACAATTTGGTCATGCGGTGAGCTCTATTTCCCTTGATTTCCGGATTTCCTAGAAACATGTTACTTGTAGTCTCTCGCGAAGATTGAGAGATGTTTTGATGGAACTGTTGTTTGCCTCCTTCTCTTTTCTTCTTTTTAGAATAGGCTGGACAGTATAGTCTTTGTACATAAGTTTAACTTTGCGTGGTCTTTGTCAAATAGGGGGCAAAGAGTGGTGGTGAAATGGAGTCTGCACAAGCAAAGAATCAAGCACTCAGAGACGCTGGAGCTATAGTTCCAACCTCGTATGAAGCTTTTGAAGGAGCAATCAAAGATGCATTTGAAAAGCTAGTGAGTCTCTTGATATTTGGCAGAGATTGTTTGTTTATGCCTTCTACTCCGCTATTAGTTCTAACACCACTGTGTATTTGTTTTGGTAGGTTGAAGCAGGAAAGACTACTCCTGTAAAGGAAATTACACCTCCTCAAATACCTGAGGATCTTAGCACAGCAATTAAGAGTGGGAAAGTTCGGGCCCCAACTCATATCATTTCCACAATATCTGATGATAGAGGTATAGTTGGATTTGCATATTTTCTATCAATGTTTGTTTTTCCGCTCTATCTCCAGGAGGATCAATAGTTTTCCCTCTTAACCTCCCGCTTGACTCGAACCCTCAACCTACCGGTCGATGGTGAAGGTTCTCAACCACTTGAGCAAGCCTCACTTGTCTCCAATCAATGATTAATTTGTTTTTCTGGTGGCTAAATAATGATGCTGATTGTGTCTACAATTTCAATTTCTGTTCACAGGTGAAGAGCCTTGCTATGCTGGTGTACCCATGTCATCCATTGTGGAGCAGGGACTTGGCGTTGGTGATGTAATATCCCTCTTGTGGTTCAAACGTAGCCTACCACGTTATTGCACACGTTTTATTGAGGTAAGGTTCTTACGTTTGCAACTCTATCACTCTTTCCATAGGCTATAAACTCTTATTTTTTACCAGCAGTCTCTGCCAACGGCAATTATTCTGTTTAGAAACCTTAATATACTTTGTCATGGTTGAATGGCAGATTTGCGTCATGTTATGTGCTGATCATGGTCCTTGTGTCTCTGGTGCACACAATTCCATTGTAACTGCCAGAGCTGGAAAAGATTTGGTTTCCTGCCTTGTTTCTGGTATGTTACAGTCTGTAGGTTTCTAGATATGCATTTATTTTTCAATCAGAACTGGAATAATGTGGCTGTTAATAGGATTGCTGACTATTGGTCCACGTTTTGGTGGTGCTATTGATGATGCTGCCCGGTACTTCAAGGATGCTTATGACAAGGTAAGGCTTATGATTTATGAGCATTCCCTAATCACTCATCAGTCTAGAAGCAGTTCCTGCTGGTTTCTTTTGAGTCCAGATGAATAAATATTTTCAAATGCTTTGTGTTTGCAGGGTCTTACTCCATATGAGTTTGTGGAAAGTATGAAGAAGAAGGGCATTCGAGTGCCAGGAATTGGCCACAGGTAGCATATATTGTAGCTTCCTGATTATATCCTAGAATTGTTCCTTGAGTTGTAGAATTAAAAGATGCACTTGAATATCTTTTGAACTTATAGGGTTGGCATGCTTCTAGACTTAATTTGACGTTCCACATCTACTTCTTGTGTAACAGGATTAAGAGAGGTGACAACAGAGATAAGAGAGTGGAACTACTGCAGCGTTATGCTAGGGAAAATTTCCCTTCTGTTAAGTACATGGATTATGCTGTTCAGGTTGAAACTTACACGCTCTCAAAGGCAAACAACCTAGTCCTCAACGTTGATGGTGCCATTGGATCCCTCTTCTTGGATCTCCTAGCAGGCAGTGGAATGTTCACCAAGCCAGAAATTGATGAAATAGTGGAGATTGGTTACCTCAATGGACTTTTCGTGCTGGCTCGTTCAATTGGGCTTATAGGGTGAGTTGCATGATGATGCTTTATCATCATTTTAGATTCACCGTCAGTAATTCTTGTTTATGATAGCTAGATTCTAATTCCTTAATGATTGACTTGTACCTTTTGAAATGCCAGGCACACATTTGACCAGAAGAGATTGAAGCAGCCGTTGTACCGCCACCCATGGGAAGATGTCCTCTACACAAAGTGAAGAGTCTCCACATAACAACAGGCAGAAAGTTGCCTTCTCCCAATCTATAGTTTTCATTCAAACCATTAAGTTAGCCATTTGTTGTGTGTGAGTATTTTGTTCATGTGTTAGACTAGTGTTTCTTCTACTCCTAAGGGCTCCTATGATGATTTTGTAAGTTGTTAGGGAGATTCCTACCAGACATCATTTATGATCAATTCTTAGTTCCACGACTCAAGTGTTTGTTTTTCTCTCTTTTCATGCCAAAAGAAATAAGACATTCCATTGTTGTACCTGATTTCAAATTTACAAGGAAATTCTTTCATTCTGTGTCTTTGCACTGTTTGCAATTGCCTAAACGAAAATTTAGTGATTATATGTATTGAGAAATGGATATTGGCCCCAACTTTGATGCCATATTAAGAAATGGATCTTGGGTTTAATTCAACCCTAAAAGTTAGTTTAGCTCATGAGGGAAGAATTACCCAACCTTGTATAAGGAGACGACTCATTTTTATTTTCTTATTTTTTTGCAAAAACAACACAAATCCCACTAGTTTAGAACCTAATTATATGCATCCTCGTGAGTTTTTGATATTATCATTCGTGCCAGATTTCGATATCTTGATACATGTCTCTAGCGCATCCAAAGATACATGAGGTCAAAATTAAGGTGTAATTTGTTCCACATACACTATATTCAAGTGGATTCTCATTTAGTTTGATAAACTGACTCTCTCACTCGCCTCTCTCACTTGCATCTCTCCCTATGTATCATGTATTTTAGAATGTATCTAGTATTCTGGATACATGTATCTCGTGTGATTCACATGTATCTAGGATACACTGACTCTCTCGCTCGGCTCTCTCCCTATGTATCTGTATTTCAAAGTGTATCTGATAGCAAAAATACATATTATCTAGGTGTATCTGATTTGAAATTATTAATTAACGAAACAATATACAATTATTTTAAATCATTAGGAGAATTAATAAATATGATAGAAGTATTTATATAATTAGTTCATTTTTATTTATTTATTTCATCTGACGTGAGACTCTTCGACCCTATGAAAGGTTTGAACGTAATTGATAAAGCACCCATAGATGGGTGTATTTGTAAGGTGTATCTTCTTTTATTGAAGGTTCATGGCTAACACACCCATGTTGGGTGTTGTTTCATTTGAATAATTGGACAAAGGGTGGAATTGGTTGTGTCACTACTAGCCTTCACGTGGGAGGGGCAATGTGATATGAAAGGGAATACTCATCACTTTTCCCCCACCATTTCCATTATATCATCTTTTTATCTTCTTCTTTCTGCCTTTCTTTCTTAGATAGATTCAACAAAACAAACATCAATTAAATTTACAGACTGCTCTTTTTTATTGCTACTTCTATCAAGGAATCCCAAACATATTTATTTCTTAAAATGGTCAATCTAATAATCAACCCATGTGGCCAACTCCAAAAACATGAATTCTCAACCACATAAAACACCCTGCTTTTATTGACAACATACTCCCATTTCACTATATCCACATATGTTTCCATATCTTAATATTAAGACCATTTATTAACAAGTTTCATTTTTTTACAACAGAAAAGTAAAGGTTCACTCACAATCAAAGCATTGGGTCAAACA
>JAJONR010008245.1:0-33062 GCA_029582245.1 Solanum etuberosum
ATTATTCAAACTTAAAAATTTCGTGCTCAAATTAATTATCAAATTTACTAATTGTGGCTCTTAAAATTAGAATTATGCTACATAAATGGAGAGAAAAGAAGTATAAAAAATAGATTTTGATTTTTTTTTTTTGAAAAGAGTATCTAATTTTGTGTTTGCATATGCGTTTGAATAAAAAAAATGGGAATTAACATTTTTTCACTTGAAAAAGAATTTCTAAATTTGTGTTCGCACATGCGTTTAAATTCACTTGAAAAATAAATTCGAAACTCATCTTCTTCTTTTTGTTTTAAGAAAAATCATATAACTAAATACTATTTTAAATTTTTGGTTGAGAAAAAGAAACAAAGAAGTATGTCCAAACGAGAGTATATTTTTCATAATACCATTTACAATGATTTTGTTTTTTTTATTGGTAAACTCAATAATAAGTTGAAGTGAGTGATAGTAGGTAGTTTTTTAAGAAATATAAAAGTCGGTCATAAAATTGACAATTTGATTAACGTATTTTATTCATAAAACATTATTCTTGTAATGTTTCAAAATTAATACTTTTAAAATAAATAAATTTTTAAATAGAAGAATACAGTTTTATGGATATTTTTGTCAAATAAATAAGGCCCAACATAAGTAAAAATATTGATAATATTATTAAACATTTATCAAATAATAAAATGTATAACTTTTTAGACTAGCTAAAAGAAAACGTATCATATAAATAAAAATAGAAAAAATATTATATTGTCTTGCTTTCCGAAAGTTTAATAAATACTTCAACTTGTGCTCATTTATTATTTTGATATGTGGAAAAACTTATTTTTGAAAATTTAGTAGGCCTTTATATATATATATATAAAAAAAAAATTAGTAGGAAAATAAATTATATTTAGAAGAAGAAAATAAAATAAAATATATATATATATAATTAGTAGGAAAATAAATTATATTTAGAAGAAAATCCAAATAAATATATATTTAGAAGTAACTACTTCTTCACCAACAGTGAAAAAGAAGCTTTCTCCCCTGAAGATCAAGAAAAGGATAGACAAGCATGCACAATAGACAAATACTCTCTAACCTAAAATAAAATAAAATAAAAAAAATAGACAAATACTCAGGCTATTTATTGAGCAGATGCAATGCCAAATAAATGTAACAATCTAAATTATTGAATTGTGTGGATATATATCTATTCGATTTTAATTCGACAGACAGATTCTTGTCATCTATTCACATCTTATAAAAAATTATAAGAAAAATATATTTGAGATAAGCATAATAAATCAAAACGTAAAAAAATTCATTCTTATTCCCAAATTCTTTAATTTTTGACACCTTTAAAAAAACTAGTCTAGACCGCTACAAAAACTTCTATGCTGAATACGAACAGAAAATAAAAAAACCCAACTTTCACTCGAAGAAAGAGTAGGTAGAAGTTGATAATGAATAATCATCATCCTTACATGCATTTCAATCAACCTGAAACATACCTGCACCCAATAAAAAAGATGCAAGAAAAATAGTACTAGTACACCACACACATACTGATAGACTTTGACAAAAACCGGCCTGAATTAGATTCACATAACACATAAAAAATTTAATGAGAACAACAAATATCATTTCGTTAACATCATAGCCAGCTCTAAATAAACAAATAACACGAATTATGAAAACAACATCAAAATATAGTAGAGTGTGTATGTGTATGTTCCTTTTTAGCACAATTTCGCTATATCACAAGTTAGACTCTCATTTGTATGCACATACTAAAGAGTCTTTAATCTTGTCCATTTAGTCACGATGACCTGCGAAAAACCCTTGAAACTAGTATCTTATAAAAGAGAGAAACTTTTTCTTAATCTATTGGGGTAGTTTTCCTTCATGCCCCCACACACTCATGAATAATACATGGTAGGAAATCAAATCGTTTCTAATATGGTAAAAAATTAATTATTCAACCAATTAAGCTACTAACATTTTTTTGTTACAATGCATTTTTAATTAACATCCTTCAAAATTAAGTTGTGAAAAATTTGGGTTTTCTTCGAGTATCAAATTTTGTGACAATAGTGCATAAAAGTATTCAAGAGAATGTAATATCAATAATATAAGTTTGGTTCTTTTAATCGTATACTTGAGATTATCAAGTGATTCATACATATGCATGAGAATTAATCCTGCTCTGATGGAATGTATGCGTCCACTATACGTCAACGGACCAGGTCCCTTGACTCAGCAAGAACAGTAACAGAAATATATGCAGAAAGTAAACAGCTGGAAGTAAAATCTGCACAAGGATTTTACGTGAAAACCCCCTTGCTCAAGGGCGGTGAAAACCACGACCTGTCCTCACAGGCTTTTCAAACCAAACTCCATTTCACTCAAACGGAGCAACGATTCAGATTACAACTTCTTGCAACCTAGGAATTTACCTCTAAATCCCTTCCCCCTCAATGTAGCGACCCTACTACAAAGAGTGCAACTAAGCAGATACCACACTAACCACTAAGCTACCTACCTCTAGATAACTTAGACTTCAACTAAGCAGATACAACACTACCCACTAAATCAGCTAACTCATAGATGATTTAGAATTCGACTAAGCAGATACAACACTGCCCACTAAATCATCTACCACTAGATGACTTAGAATTTGACTAAGTAGCAACAATGTTGCTCATTAAATCAGTTGACCTTAACTGACTTAGACTTTTGATAGAACAGAACGAAGATTTAATTCATTTATAACAGAGGAATAGATTTACAATGTAAGCACATAAGACACAAAGCTCAAAATACAACAAAGACTCTTCAGCACTCTATCAGGTCCCTTTGTTGAGTTGAGCAGTGTTCTTCCTTGAAGATGGCCTTCTTTTCAAGCTTATGAATTTTCAGAGAAAATTCAAGTTTTTGTTTGCCAAATCTTGGTTTGTGTTTTGTGTTAGGAGATTATATGAATGAACACAAACTTCTTGAGACCGCCCATTGGCTGAGAGCCTGCCTCTCTGGAAAGACGTGCACCTACCACATCAGAAGTGACAGCTTTTCTGACAGCTATCTTGTCGTCTTTTCACATGCGCAGTCTTGCAGGGATCAGGTCCCTTGCAAACTTTTCTTAGTGAGTTCTTGAGAAGACTTGCTGGCTTTCTCTCTTTTTGAATGAATGAATCTTTTTGTTGTTTGTCATTTTGATTATATCAACCGAAAATAGTTATTGACCATTGGACAAACAAGCTCGTCTGTTTCTATTGGTGAAATACGCTGACGACTTCACCAACCCACTGACAGGACAGTTTTACAGCTGTACATCATTATAAATCTGGAAGAGAGAACTCTACCAGGGACCGGGTCCCTGCATTTGTGAGCCATTGAAACAAATAACCTCGTCCGCCCTTCCTATTGGTGAAGTACGCTGCACTTTTCACCAACCAACCTGACAAGACAGCTTTACAGCTGTACCCCATTTTGAATCTGGACGAGAGCACTCTGGCAGGAACCGGGTCACTGCATTTGTGAGAATCATCAAAACACCAACAATATAACATGCTCTTTGATTCTTTTTTTTTGCAGTTTATTGTTTGGTTTGTTAGCTTCTATTTAATATATATATATAGCTCCTTTTGTAGTTGTAATATGAATGGCTGAGATTGTGAATTGTTGTTTTCATGAGGAATAATATTTCTGCAGATGTCCAGTGATGATGGCTGTTGAATTTTTGCATCTATTGATATGATGTTGGATGTGAGTATTTTTCTCGATCGATTGAGTTCACATGAACACCCTGAAAAGTCTTAATGAAGTCAATATATATACCTCCTCATCTGAGTGTTGATTGATGTTCTTCTGCAATAGTGGCGCCATTCATGGCTTTGGGTTTGCTGTATGGTTCCTTACCGGTAATATGAACCATCAAGTGTGCCAACATGATGAAAACCCATGAACATAGATACGATTTTCATGGTGAGTTAATTTCAACTATATTGTCAATAACACAGTAGGGAAAAAATGATGGTAAAAGATAGGTAGGTACCTGCCAACGTAAACTATTCAGATGGATTTGTCAAAATATTCTTTTTTATAAGTGGATCTGTCAAATACTAATCAACAAGTTACACAAGCATAAAATAAATTGATAGCAATGAAAATGGCAGACCAAAAAACGAAAAAGGAAAAAAGCACCACAGATTGGAATAGTAAGTATTGTTTTTTTTTTTCAACTTTTCCTTCTCTTAGGTATAACGAATGGTGGCATCAGAAGACGTTTACCTCCAATAGCATTTCAAACTCTTTAACATCATTCTCATCCCCCCAACTGTTGCAATACTTGCTCTACCAAAAAATTTATTATGAATGAGGCACGCCAAGTCATACTTGTTTAATTGACATTTTTTTTAAGTCCCCTCCTCCATTTTTTTCTTTGTTTACGCCCCTATTCTATCTATTTGTGTTTTTATTTTTTAAAATATTTTTTTCTTCTCTAAGGTTACCTTAACCAAATCTAATTTTGTTTTTGATCTAATTAGTTTATGTTTTTTTCCTTTTTATGTAGTGAATTTTGATTTAATTTTTATGATCATTATATAAGTTTTTACTTTATTATTCTAATATTATTTTTTCTATTCTATTCTATGTTATTTATTCATATTATATAATAATAAATAATTGTTTGTATTTAATTTTTGGTTTATAAAATCAAGATATAAGCAATTTTTAAAAAAAGTATAAATAAAATTTGTAAAGTCGCAAAAATTCTTTTAAGGAATAAATTAATAAAATTATTATTTTTATTTATAATTTCTTAAGAAACGTGTAAGGAAAGTAGATAAATAAAATATTTATTAAATTTCACCTAGCTTGAATTTCAAAAATAAAAAATATCGTATAAATTGACGGAAAGAATATATATTTATATAGGTGTTTATGGATTCTTTTCGTTTTTGAATTTCATGAAAATAATATCAAAACTTATGTAATTGTTTGTCAAGATCATTGATGCTCTTTCCGTTATATTTTCTTTTTGAAGAGTATTTGATGGATTTAAGTACTTTTGGAATTCTGAAATTGTTGAGAAGAATAAAAGAACAAATTAATTTTATACCTTCTTTATTTTTCATATTAATAGTCTACTTTTTCTTTTACAAATTTCTTAAGAAACCATAAATAAAATAATAGTTTTACTAATTTACACCTAATTTCTTTTTAACTTTATAAATTTTATTAAATAGAAAAATTGTAATTAATCATATCTTTGTAAATTAACAAATAATTTTATATAACTATTTTTAGTAATATAAATAATTAATATCGATATGGAAAAATAATATCAAAATGTTCATACTTTCCATGAATAAAATTATTAAGGTATGGAAGTAGAAAATTTGGAACAATGATTGGAAAAGAAACCAAAGAAAAAGAAGTAAAAAAAGTAAGAAAGACAAAAAAACGTTAAAAAGAAGAGAGATAAAAAGGAATTTGGGTCATTTTCTGAAATGGGACCCAACTTTCCACTTGGCACAATAAAAGTAGAGCCTCATACAAGTATTGTCAGCTACATCATTTTTGTGCCTGGTACATAATAAAAAAATTTCCTTGCTCTACTAGCTTTAGATATCTTTGAGCCAATGTTAGGTGAGACAAATTAAAATACCAACTGGCTACACCTGATCCACTTATAGGTGGCGCACCAGCCAGTTTTCTGGACAAATATAGGTCAGCCATCTAGCGACCCTTTCGGAAGGATACTACCACTTAAAGAAGAAATTTAATTTAATACTTGTGACATTTAAAAGAGATTAACGAAGGGCATATTGATTATAAATTTTAACTTGTGGTGGAAGAACCCTTTCAAAATAATCTAACCAAATAACTTACGAGATTTTCATGCATATATTATCCTCACGCTTAAAAATGATATAAAAAGAATATTACCAACTTTCGAGTACCAAAATTAGCCGGTTCATGCTTCACACAGAAATTCAAACAAATAGTAAATTTAGTATATTACAACACTTGGGTTTACACACCCCAAAAAGAACAAAACATATAGCCATACTTATATTACAACCCATGGTGACATGATCAAATTAGCTTTCAAAATTTCATGTAAATGTACAACACATAGATCATGTACAAGTCCCAAGGTTTATACAAAATATAGATGCCTAAATGCAAATGTGATCTTCCTTAAGGCTCTCAAAATCTCCATCTCCAATGGCCAGCTTCAAGCATCCTCTCGATCATTCCCTACGATAGAAACAACTATCGCTAAGCATATAGCTTAGTGGTGTAAAAACTATAGGTTCGGAGCCCTCAGATTCACCAAGCTACCTTTCTCAAGTCATGGGCAGCACAATTGAAACATAATAAATAAATCAAGTAAACAATATATAAAGAGTATCAAGTTCGATATTTAAAGATCCAAATGTCAAGAACGCTCATAACACCATTTTCCAAGAGATTCAATAACAAGGCTCGCCCAATATATACATCATGTCGTCACACCAAGCATAAGCAGGTATCAAGAAGGACTGACGCCCTGCATCAAGAAGGGTCAAAGCCCAATAATCAAGAGAACCAAGAACCATATTAAAAATGACTTTCTAGTTCGTACTTAAAATGGACAACTTCCATACTTAAGACGAATTAAAAATCCAGAGTCAAGATGACAAATGTTCCGAATCAAGAGGCATGCCAATAGTGACAAAGTCACAGCCACAAGAAGGACAATGTCCCAACAAGAGTGCCAGGTGATCAAACAATTCGTACAAGTGGGCGAGTTACACAAGTGTCTTTAATGTCTTAAAGGATACCAACACGATAATGCAAAGTGACAAGAGGTAACTAAGGTACTAAGATAAACTTTCAGATATACCAGCAGGTAAAAAGAGTGCAAGTATAAGTTTATACACAAACCTCAGTGCTTTAGCATAGAAACAGTCCAACACAACTTCAAGAGTTCAAACCGTAGACCAACCAACGTATCAAGGTCCTCAACTTGTTCATGAGTATATACAGCCTTAAAAATAAAATTGAATAACTTCTTTAATTACTAGTAGCTCAATAATGTTGACGTAAAACATGATTATCATCACAAGTAAGCTTAGCCTGTACAAATACGACTATGCTCCCAAAACAGTAATTATGGTCAGCCTAGTACCTCATGTCGCAACTTAGATTTGCAAAGGAAAACGACAAAACTGGACTGTATATCCTTCATAAAAGATGTAGGTACATCTCTTAAGGTTGAAAATAATCAAGACTCACCGCAAAATATATTTTGTACAAAAAGATATAATCAAAACACTAACAGTTGATCATACAGGATTTCTAATTTCGAAATCTGGATAAAACTTATCCTATGTTGCGTCCCATATTTCGAATCCATAACAACTAAATTAGAGTTTTACATAAACATAATAGTTGTAGGTATATGAATTACCTTTTCAAATCATATTTATTCACTGTAACAAAGTTCTAAAGAACGAGATATGATTAAAATACTAAACACTACCCAGCTCAAAAATAGATTTCATCACTTACCAAAGGGAAGGGTGTGTCTCGAATTCCAGTCAAAAGGACCAAGTTTTTCTCTTGTGATTTTGAAGAACAAGCTGTTTAGATAAAGTTCTAAGGTTCTTAGACTTCAGGGAAACGAATTTCACTAGAGGAGGTGTGAAAATATAGTCACAAAAGTGATGTTTATCACTTATACAACTGTCCTTCAAAGGTGCTGCCCAAATAAAAAGTGTGCTGCCCAAAATGCATACATATATACCTATATGTATATACCTCACCACCCTTTCAAGTTATAGGTAATCCTAATTAGAATATTACGTAAATACCCCAATACAATCCCTTAAATTACGATCACAATTATGTTAAGCAAGTTTGTAAATATCATAAAATTTCAAGTTCCCAAAATGAGAATAAAATATACTGTAGTAATTAAGCAATGGTGTATCGACATGCGACTCTTGGTTAGTATTTAGGGGTGTTACCAGCCATGTCATCATCACCATCCAGAAGTTGCTCAAGTTTATCTCTCACCTACAAATAAGTACATAAAGAAGCAAACATAATGACTATTTGTCTTTGGTTCGATGGTGAAGGTAGTACTGCACGAGATGTAATGTAGGTGCATGTCATGAGTTTAAAAGTCAGTAATAACACCAAGTCTGACATTTCGGCAGAGAAGTGTAGAGCAGCGAATACATTTTCCACTGAGTTTTGAATATGAAACAACAATATTTCTTGTTCATCAAAACAATATATCAAAATGGAGCAGAAAGAACTATGTTTCATAGTGTTAAGGATATACAATGATCTAGAATATTCTATTAGACATGTATATATGTAAGTTAGTTACTAATTCTGTTAGGAAGTTTGTCGTTAAGTTAGTTAGTTAGAGGGTGTTTGGATTGACTTAAAAGTTGGTCAAACCTACTTTTAAGTCAGATTTTGACTTCTAGAAGTGTTTGACAAATATAAAAATAACTTAAAATAAGTCAAAAAATGACTTAAAATAAGTTAAAAATCAAAAGTAGGTCTCCCTACTTTTTATTTTTTGACTTAAAAGTCATTTCAGTTTGACTTTTTATCTTTGACTTAAAAGCTACTTTTTTAAGCCAATCCAAACGGACTCTTAGTGTACTATATATAGAGCCTCTGGTTCATTGTTGAAGGCATCTTGAATAATACAATCAAGGATCAATCTCCTTTTTCTTTTCTTCTTTCTCTCTTGAATACTCAATCTGCTATTTTATTATTCTTCATCTATAATTCATCATGGTATCAGAGCTTAGGTGAACATAGTTCAGCTGTAATTGATCCTGGAAAAATCGTGTGATCAATTGTGATTGATCCTGAAGGAATCGTGAACTCTAAAGTGTGAGTTCTTGACCTCTGGATTGTGATTCTTGGTGTGTCTTCAACTCTCTTCTGAAATTATCCAAAGATGGCTAATACAACAGTCAATGATACTACAAATCAAGTGAACTCAATAGCTGCAACTGGAGTTTCACCAATGTTTCAAGGATTGCAGGCTCCGGTAGACTTCAATCATCCTCTTTACCTGTCCAATTTTGATATTTCAGATATGACTATCATTTCATTTTAATTAAAAAGAAGTTAAAACTATGGAGTTTGGAGTAAGTCTATTAGGATTGCTTTATGAGGAAGAAATAAGGTTGGTTTGGTCGATGGATCTTGGAAGAAAATCTTTCCTGTTGAACTTTGGGGTCAATGGGAAAGGGTGAATGCCATAGTTTTATATGGCTAATGAATTCAGTATCAAGTAGTCTTCTTGGTGGGGTGGTGTATGTCTCCACTACTCAAGGTGTTTGGCAGGATTTAAAAGAAAGATTTGATAAGATAGATGGGTCTCGAACATTTAATATCCATCAAGAAATAGCTACCATATCTCAAGGAGTTCAGTGTGTGTCAGTCTATTTCACTAAGCCGAAGGAGTTATGGGATGAATTTGAGTCTATAGTTCCCTTCCCTACATGTAATTGTGAAAGGTCCAAGGAGTTTATAGTGTACTTGCAGAGGCAGAAACTCTATCAGTTTCTTATGGGCTTGAATGATGCATATTCACAAGCAAGAAGCCAGATCTTATTAATGGTTCCTTTACCATAAGTAAATGTAGCCTACTCAATGGTGATTAGTGATGAGAGTCAGAAAAGTGTAGCTCAGGCTTTTAATGCCTCAGGGTTATTCGGTGCAATGCCTAGGATTTCTGATATAGCCATGTATTCCAAGTCTACTAATCAAAACTATCAGAATGGTTATCAGAAAGTAAAAAGGGCATACTCATCCACCTATAATCCCATTGCAGTGATCATTGCAAGTTAAAGGGTCACTTCAAGGTAGATTGTTACAAATTGTTTGGATATCCACCAGGGCATCCAAGACATGGTGAAGTGAAATGAGGGGCTGAGAACAAACCTTACAACTCTTATGATAACAGGTACTAACAAAGGAGACCAAGTGCACACAATGTTGTGTCTGAAGAATCCGACACACTTGGCTCTAGTCAGTCACACTATTCTCATTAACAAGTGTGTAATACCTACAACTCCTATCCTCATCAGATGCAAGGTGTGTCAACTCAATCAGCAGGGCAACATGTTAATGTGCCTCCAAGGTTCACCTCTGAACAATATGAGCAAATTTGCAGGATGTTGGAACAACAAACTCAACCAGTGTCATCAACTAACATGTCAGGTATGAGTGATGTACTTGGAATAAACTATATTCCACATGAATGGATCATTGACACAGGGGCTACCAACCACATGACTTCAGATATAAAGCTTCTTAACAAAGACTCTATATTTGAATCCGTGAGTTCAAAAAGAGTCACATTGCCCAGTGGAGATGTAGCAGTGGTCACACACACGGGTTCTAGTCATATCTCACCTAACAACACTATTCTTAATGTGTTTCATCTTCCACAATTTAAGTATAATCTCTAATATGTTTCAAAGGCAACTAAGCAACTCAATTGTCAACTACCTTCTATCCTAACTTTCTATATTTTTCAGGATATCTACAGTGGGAAGGTGAAGGAGATTGCTAGAGAAAAAGCTGGCCTGTACTATCTACTGAGTCATCACATATTATCTGGACATAGAAAGAATGCATCTGGTTTTTCTGTTAATAAGTTCAGTTTAGCTACTGATCAAGCTGCTATAAAGTTGTGCCACAAGAGGCTTGGTCATGTGTCATCTAGAGTGTTGTTTCATTTGTTTCCTAGTCAAAAGTCTTACATAGAAGATACTATTGGAAAGTGTTTTGTATGTCCATGTTGCTAGACAAACTAGATTACCCTTTCCAGTAAAGTCACCTAGTTTTAGTAAGAATGCTTTTGATCTTGTGCATATGGATGTGTGGGGGCCTTATAGGGTGCCTACTTGTGATGGTCAAAAATGGTTCTTAACTATAGTGGATGATTTTTCAAGATTGACTTGGGTGTTCTTACTTAAGCTCAAATCTGATACTCTTGTTGTTATTCAACATTTTATTTCTTATGTTAAAACACAATTTGACACATGCATAAAAGTAATAAGAACTGATAATGGAACTGAGTTTGTCAATCAATTGTGTGCTGAGTTACTAGCTAAGTTAGGCATAATACATCAAACATCTTGCTCTTATACTCCTCAAAAAAAATGGTATTCCTGAAAGAAAACACAGATATGTATTAGAAAGAACTAGAGCAATAAGATTGCAGGATAATATCCCTCTCAAATACTGAGGTTATTGTGTAAAAGCTGCTACTTACTTGATTAATAGAATGCCTTCTACTATACTACATAATATGTCTCCATATGAAAGGCTTTATAATAGAAAATCATCTCTTGCACACTTAAAAGTTTTAGGGTGTTTATGTCATGTAAAAATACTACACGAACAAGATAAACTCATGTTTAGATTAAGCATGCAGTGCATATGGGATATTCAGAAACAAAGAAAGGGTATATATTATCTGATCACACTAATAGAAGTTTCTTTGTTCATATGGAGGTCATTTTCAGAGAAGACATGTTCCCTTTCAAAACTACTGTGGACACTCAGTATCAGTTATTTCCTCAACTATCTCAGGAGTTGATTGAAGACAACTTCAACTCATCAGAAGCCACAGTGTTTCAAACTCCTACTATAGATACTAGTCAGTCTATTGAGGAAGCCTCACATGATGTAGCTCCTATAAATGGTGTTGTTCCTACACCAGTAACTACCTCTAGGAGCGTTCAACTTGTGACTGAAAGAAGGTCCTGTAGGGGTAAACAACTTCCTGCATGGATGAAGGATTTTGTGTCCTTGAGTATCAATGACAATATGCCTTATGCACTATCCAGATATATATCCTATGAAAATATTTCTCCTAAATATTAGTGTTATTTGTATTAGTTCTCTAACATTGTGGAACCTACCACCTATGCAAAAGATGTGAAGGATCCTAGGTGGGTGGAGGCAATGAAAGCTGAAGTGTCTGCTCTTGAAAGCAACAACACTTGGACAGTAGTATCTCTACCTGAAGGCAAGCAGTCAATTGGCTACAAGT
Organism: Solanum etuberosum; assembly: GCA_029582245.1. Taxonomy (NCBI): domain Eukaryota; kingdom Viridiplantae; phylum Streptophyta; class Magnoliopsida; order Solanales; family Solanaceae; genus Solanum; species Solanum etuberosum. The sequence continues at coordinate 12,071 of JAJONR010008245.1, forward strand.
GGTTATACAAAGTAAAGTACAAATCCACTGTTGAGGTTGAGAGGTTCAAAGCAAGGCTAGTGGCAAAATGGTATAGCCAAAAGAAGGGCATTGACTATCAAGAAACATATAGTCATGTGGTCAAACTGGTAACACTAAGGATGGTTTTATCTATTGCAGCATCCAGACACTAGCATGTTCACCAAATAGATGTTTTTAATGCCTTTTTACAAGGTGATCTGGAGGATGAAATTTACATGTCTCTTCCTCAAGGATTTCAGAGTTAGGGGGAGACTAGTGTATAAGGACATCTTGAAGCATTCCAATCTGTTTCTTCACAGTTCTATCAGCCATAAGTAGCCGCATTGCAGTCGGCTTGGGGGTTCCTAAACCTAACTTCTTGTAGATAGACAGTGGCATCAAGTTAAAGCTAGCACCCAAGTCACATAGGGCCTTCACAAAGTGCAACATACCAATAGTACATGGAATAGTAAACGCTCCAGGGTCCTTGTTTTTTTGCACTAATGATCTAGTAGCAATAACGCTACAATGCTGCAACTTGTCATTACCTTCAAAACTGACAGCCCTTTTCTTAGTCACCAAATCCTTCACGAACTTCGCATAACCTGACATTTGCTCAAGTGCCTCTATCAGAGGAACATTTATGGACAACTGCTTCAACAAAGCTATGAACCTGTGTTATTTTCCTTCTTCCGCTTTCTTTACCAACCTTTGTGGGAAAGGAGGTGGAGGTCTCGGCATAGGGATGATCTTTTGTGTCACTTCATTCTCCTTCTCATTCTTATCTTTCGGCTTCTCAACTACCTCAACTTCATCCTCATCTTACTCTTTCACACTTTCCACTCCAGTCGGCATATGAGGGTTTATAGTCTGCTTTCCACCCCTAGTAGTAACTGTCATACAATGCCCGTCATTCTTTGGATTCTAAATAGTGTTGCTGGGAAGTGTCCCTTGCTGACGCGGATTTACACTTGCGGATAACTGACTCAGTTGCTGCTCAATTTGTTTAATCGGTACTGCATGTGACTCAACTTTCTGACCAATGCCCGATAAATCATTACGCATCTCCTTCACGTTGTCATCAGTCGAATCAAATATTTTCATTATCTTACTCATCATATCTTCAATTCGATTCATACTTGATCAAGCATCTTGGTTTCCAGGTGGAACATAGGGTCCACTCTTATCATTTATGTTACCATACCCATTCTGTTTGTAGTTGTTTTCACTATTGTAGTTCCCATCACGAACATAGTTCCCTTCACGATGATAGTTACCATAGTTCCGACCTTGGTTTCCTTGACGTTGGCGCCAATTATCCGAATTGGATCCTTGGACGTTAGTCCGGAAACCCCGTCTGATCATTCACAAGATTTGCATCCTCCTCATAAATGTACTCATCAGCATGTGATGCTCTAGGTTGATAGTTCACAATATTCACTTTCTCTGCACTTGCGCTCACATGTTTCAACACCAAGCCAACCTCTGGTGTCAATTGGGCCATTTCCTCACGAATATCATCATTTGACTGAGTTGGTGTGGCTTGTACAACAAACGTAGTCCTTCTGGTATTTCACTTTCTAGTGCTCCACGCCTTGTTATCCTTAGAGATCTTTTCAAGCTTTTAGGTAATTTCTTGAAATGTGAGTGCTCCATAAGATCCTCCAGCAATAGTCTCTAGCACAAATTTTCCATTATCATCTCGCCCTCTGTAAAAGTACTATTTTAGTGACTCGTCATCTATGCGGTGGTTAGGTACACTCCTCATAAACCCAGTGAATCTATCCCAAGAGCTACTCACCGACTCTCCATGCAATGCTACAAAGTTATTAAGTTTATCCTTGAGATTCAACTTCTTGGAGAACGGAAAGTACTTCTCCATTAATACCCTGTGTAACCCATCCCAAGTCGTGATTGAGTTATATGGCAATTCAGACAGCCATACAGTAGCATCACCTGTCAACTAAAGTGAAAATACCCTCAAGCCGATCGCATCCATATCTAAATCTGGCCGCCCCACACTACTCATACATACACTCTTTACTTTGATCATATGAGCATATGGATCCTCCGAAGGTGACCCAGCAAATAACCCTCTAGATGTAAGAATTTGAATCAGACTGCTGGTCACCACAAAAGTATGTCCAGGAGGTACTGGAGAAACAACTATAGCACCAGTCGATCCCACAACATTATAATCAACCTTGTAGTTTTTGCATACATCCGGTGCTTGCTGATTTTACACTCCTTAGGAATTTTCAACTCGTGGGTTTCCCTGAACAGGTCTAGGCATATCCAAGACTCTAGGAGGTTGCAATCCAGCTACATCCCCTTGACCCGTTGCGATTGGATCATTCTGTATTTCGAGATTTAGGCCTCTTCCAACCATCCTTCTCAGAGTTCTTCTTAATTCAGGATCATAAGGAGTCAGGGGATTGCCTTGACTCTATGTACTTGTCATACGCTATAGATAAGACCTGTAGAAAACAAAAAACAAAACAAGGCGTAAATCAGAAAATAAGTGACTAAAGTTCAAATAACGAAATTAGTCTAATCTAAAAGCCTTATTCCCTGGCAGCGGCGCCAAAATTTGATACGCCTAAATTACACACCTTTAAAGAAGTATAAGCAGTCGTTGTCAAATAAAGAACCTAACTTCAGGTTAAGGTCGATCCCACGAGGAATATAGTCTAGACTTAGGCTAATTTATGCTTATTTATACTTTTCGTCAAATTACTTCTGTAAAAAGGAAAAAATTGGGGGATTTGTAACTAAAGTAACAGTTTGTTGATTTGTAGCAATAATTAACAAGCAAACAAGATTTGCAGTTTGCAAGATCAATATGAGATGAAACTAGGATACATGTGTTTCCCACAAGTTCTTAACGCAGTAATCCCAATAATAGTAACTCTATCTTAGTGTTAACATGCAAGGTTGGTAAGTTATGTATCTCCTAAGTGATTGGTCCTCCAAGTAGGGAATTTCACCACCCAACTTAGTCCATCTACGGGTGTATGCTTTACTAACCCTACCCTTAACCTCAGATTAGCCCTCACGATAGGTGGGTCAGGCTATTAGATAGCGAATTATCACGCTAAATCTCCGTTGTTCAATCCCTTTCTCATTCATTACTTCCTTTGTCCGGCAAGTAGGAATGAGGTGAGTTCTAAGGTTGTACACCGTTAAAAAGCATTCAAAATGAAGGGATTAACAATACATGCATAAAAACTATTTTAGAATTACTTAGTTATTAGTCATACATTGTTAATTACTCATGGTTCCCACAACCCTAGTTGTGGATTTAGCCACTCATTCTTGAGAATTCACAATTCATATTAGGGTTAATAAAATAAATCATGAACTTACAATTAGAATAGATGAAAATCGGAATCTTGAATTGAAAATCTAAAGCAAATATCATAAACCAAGCTTCAAGAATTAATTACCAAAAGTATTCGCAAAATAATTCCCACAGTCAAAACAAAGTATCACAAAAAGTCTAACAATCCAAAAATGAAAATTACAACTAATATTTATAGAAACTAAATCCTAAACCAAGTAGGAAGAGGAAATTTAGAAAATTCCGGTTTGAGTAGATTCATCGACGGCTGGCCACCTATGGTCCGTCGAAGGAACGACGGCCCGTGATCTTCCACCGTTTCTCAGCAGTTGGCCATAATTATGTGGATGTCAATCGATGGTCATGACCTACGGCCCGTAGGTCTAAGCACGGTCCAACCTATACACGAACTCATCTCTCTGACCAATCAATGATGGTCCGTCAATGGACTCACGGCCCGTCAATGGCTTCCGTAGTTCCACACTTAGTCAGATTTCCTTGAACACTCTATCCACGCCTCCACCTACGGTTTCGTCAACTGAACGACGGCTCGTAGGTGGGCTCGTTTGTTGCCATTTTCTTGCTGCTTCAGCTACTTTCAACTCTTACTGCTCAAAACCTATTTCCTGCAAAATTAGATCAAAATACCATCACATCTAATAACAAAATGCCTAAGACTCATGCATCAAAAATACCATAAACTCACGGTACATCACCCTCCTCATTATGACCTTGTAGTCTGCATTCTTTGCAATATTTTGGCAGAAAGTCGTATAGAATCTTCACTTGTTCTACCCTGGAAGTCTATGTGTTCTCATTGACCACTTCCAATTCCACAAACTTTGGAAAGGTTGAGAGTAAATCAACTTATACCTTGACCCTGGCACAACTAGGTCGGGTTTTATTAATAGTAACCATATCCAAGTGTAGAGGTTTCCCTACCGCAACTCCTAGGGAGAAAATTGATTCCTTAACAAAGTATGTTGGTTTTAAATTCGGAAAGGAGATCCAAGCCATCGCCAGCGTAGTTTCTTCATCAACACTGAAATTAGCACCATAAATAAAGGGCCTCATCAAGCACGAATACATGTCCTTAGCCACAATATTATAGTTAGGTTTAGACATTATTGCTGGCTGAATCGCATAAGAATGGTTGAGCTGACTTGGATTGTTGTTGTGTAACCCCTTAGAACATTAGCATATTGATTCTTCAAAGGAATAGTCTCGCGATCACTAACTTCAGTAGGGTAGTTCTAGGTGCCGTGAAGTGTTAGAATTAAATATGTCCTGTGACTTATGACTTTTAGCTTCTTTTTTTAATTATTTTATTTTAAAAACAAGTTCTTAGAAGTAATTTTTTTAATCATACTCAAGCACCATAAAAGCTATTTTGATTTAAAAATATCTAAAATAAATCAAATCAAACAAGTTCTTAGACATATTGTCAAACACTTTTGTTGCAACAACTTTTTTAATTTAAACCATAGTAGAATTAGTAAAGGTGATCCTATCTACAAACAAGTGGTTCTTCATCCTTGTAAAAACAATGTAGATTTGATGTATCATTTAAATATTGGAAGTTATACAAAGCTAAAAAAATTGATACTTTAGATTTTTGTAGTGATTTGTTCCAAAGAAAACTACTGACAAAATGACCTTAGAGGATTTTAGAGTTTGGACATTAATTTTCTCAATAAAAAAATCATTAAAGAATTAGTCAAAAGAGACATTAAATAATTTTTGTTCAAAATCACGCATCAAACATATGAAAATTATTTTAACCGCCGTCCGTGGGGGTCGAGAACCCACGACCACGTGGTCAAAAGTCACGCACTCTACTACTGAGCTAAGACGATTTATATATTATATTGAAAATTTTATATTATATAAATCTTTTACTTCTAGCTTTCACTCACATATTACAGTATTAAAGAAGCTGCTTTAACTATTTGTCCTTTTTCAAATTTAAAATTTAAATATTGATACGACAATTATAATTTTTTTTTATTTTTTACCAAAACTAGATAGCATTTATTCATCAAAAGAAGAATTTGTTTGATTATTGTATTGTAGGAAATTTAGGTCAAAGTATCAAATAAAAGTAGATCAATCTACTAGGATTAGGAAAATATTATCAATCTAGACACCAAAGTCTTAATTAGCTATCTGCTATGCTTCCATTCTGAAAATTTTTATGACAGGAGAGGCACAACTATGAGTTGATATATGAGGGATTATTTTTAAATAAAAAATACATGGTCCAATCACTCCTATCCTTCTCATTCTATATTGTTATTTCTCTCCTACCTATACTTCTCACCCCTCCTTTTTGCCATTTCTTTCTTTTCACCTTTTTATTTTTCTAATTCCTTGTCTAATTTTTTAATCAGTTTTTTCAATGGTGAATTTTATTTAACAATTTTCTTAAATCATTTAATTTATATATTTATATATGTTCTCCATTTGATAATTATCACGTTGATTTTTTTTTTTAAAAAAATATTCGAGAATACAAGAAAAAATATGGGAGGAAATTACAAAATGAAAATTAGAATTTTCATCTATGAAATGAACGTCTAGATAGTTAATCAACTAAGCTATTAAAATCATTTATTTGATATGTATATATACATTTGATTGGTTAGTTTTTTTTTCACTTATCAAACCACACCGAATCAATAAAATCAAGTTTTTCAATTTTCTCAGATTTTTTTAAGTTCCATTTGAAACATGGTACACTAAAATTAAATTATTTTTTATGAAATATGACGCAAATGTCACACTATTTCATACAATTATATCTACTTCAATTTTTTACGAAATATGACGCAAAGTTCCTCATTTTTCTTTTTTCTATTTTTGATACAGTAAAATTTCAAATAAAGTAAAATATATAAATGATATAGAAATAATTAGATAAATAAAATTCATGATAAAAAATATTATTTGAAAAATTTACCGGTGGAAGATTATTTTTTTTTAACAAAGAAGTGGAAGGAAAAAAATTGGAGAAGATGAAAAATTATAAAAAAGTGAAAGGAAAGAAATGGAGAAATAAGGAGTTAAGGAGAGAGAGAATATAATATGAAAAAGGTGGGACCACATATTTTTTAATTAAAAAGTAATCCCTCACATACCAAGTCATACTTATGCCTTTGCCACCACAAAATTTTTCCTACTTTCAAATTAGGGATAATAAACAAGTATCTCCTAAACTATGACCAAAATCTCAGAGACACATTTAAATTTAACTAGAGTCCTGTTACCTCTAAACTAGTTAGTACCCATATTTATTGATATTAAAACTTATATATATTTAATTATTTTTATTTCTTTCTTTGTAATTTTTTTTTTAAATTTCTTTTCTCTTTAAACTTTTTTTAAATTAATTTATTATCTTTTCACTTTAATTTTTTTTTAAAAATTATGTGTATTTTTTTTTAAAAAAAATTAAGAAAAAAATTAATTTTTTTTTATTTTTTATTTTTTATTTTAAAATAAAAAATAATAATTTACACACGTGGCGGACGAGTGTGTACAAACACAACCAACTTGGATGGTTGAAGGTGCCACGTCACCACAAAAGGTGCACAAAAATATGAAAAAAATGAGTTCAGGGGTAATAAGACCTTAGTTAAGTTAAGGTGTGTCTCTGAGATTTCAGTCATAGTCTAGGGGGTACTTATGCCTTATCCCTTCAAATTATGATATTTTTTATGATTTATTAATTTGTATTATTTGTTTTATACGATTTTATTATTATTTTTTGTTAATTTTTTTTGTGTCACCATTCATTTCATATTTTGTGTTATTTTCTTAAAAAATATCTTAGATGGTTATATTTTGATAGGACTAAAGATATATTTAAAGTACAAGTAAGTTATATGTTTGTATGAATACTTTATCAGAAAAAAGTGAAAATTCAGAAAAAAAAAACCCGAGGTTGAAAAATCTGAGTTTTATTAATTTGATTGGTTTATAGATTTTAAAATCCGACAATAATTTGATATTTGAAAAACCCAATCCGATCCGGTCATGTACACCCCTACCTTTTCCTTTATCACATGTATCTGAGCTAGCGTTTGATCATAAATTTTTAAATATTTTTAAGAAATAAATTTAAGTGATGTTTTGAATTGAATTTTTAACATGTGTTTGATCATAATTTTTAGAAACATATTTCATTTTTTAAGAAAATATGAAATGTGATTTATACTTATAGATTTTAAAAACAATCAACAAATGTCTATAAATTTGGCACAAAATTATCATTTTTTATAATGAACTAAATAATCTACACCATAACAAATTACGACTAAAATAATTAGTTCCAGCATTTCATGTCGCAAAGTACAACATAACAAAATGAAAATAATAGTTAACTCAATCATTTTGTAAGCCGTTAAATCATTTCACTTAAAATAAAATTCGATCATATGAACAAATATCTCGTAAAAGTTGCGGTTAAGGCACAATAAAAAAATATTAGCTAAATCATTTTAGATAAATTGTTACTTGATATTATAATTTCAAGATCACGTTTAAATAAGGAGAAATGTTAGATAGAATTTGTATCCCCATCCTCACCTTATTTAATTATATAGTAATAAGTTATTATTATTACACACATCAAATTCATGTAAATATTTACCGTGGTTAAAGTCAATCATTTTAGACAAAGAAAAAAAGACAATCACGTGATGAAGTAAATCACGGGTATGTAAGATATTTAAAATAAAGACAGACAACAAATAAAAAAGGGTCATGCGATGGATGAAGTTCCCCATAAAAATTATATGGCTTCGAACACGATTATAAAATATGAAATTAGTTATGAAATTTGTTGATAATTTTAACTAATTCAACTAAAAAGTTGTTAGCCAATTTATACTTTTTAATCTGTCATCAATTTATAGCTAAATGAAATTAATATGAAATTTTTACTGTTTAACTATAAATTTTTATTGAATCGCTAGTTTTTTTTATTTTCTAATAGTATATATATATAACACATAGGCCTAAACTCTTTTACTCCACACTAGTTTTAATAATATTATTACTACACTATGGGGAGATTAAGTTTATTAGGTTCACTTATTATAACTCTATTAGTGTGTCTTCAAGTTGGAATTGTTTGTGGTGCTACCAATGGAAAGAAATTGGTGACAGTGTTGAGCATTGATGGAGGTGGAATTAGAGGCATTATTCCTGGAACCCTTCTTGCCTTTCTTGAATCCAAACTTCAGGTATCAACTTTTTATGGTTGTTGCTCTCCCTATCAATTTATATAATGGTGTTTAATCGGAGACGCAAAGTTTAAGTAAGAAAGATAGATTCACTATCAGAAAATATGAAATTAGCTACAGACTTTATTGATAATCCACAGAAAACATGAATTTTCTTATAATGCATTGTTAATTCATAGTTAAATGAGATTAGAATAAGATTTTTTGTTGTTTAGCTTTGAAGTTTTGTGTGTTGCTAATTTCTTGTTATCTTGTAGTGATTCTTGAATATGGTTTAAGTCATTGATATTTGTGTGGTTATAAAAAAAAAAAGTAAGGATGAAATGAGAAAGTTATAGTCAAATTGATTTTAAATATTTTATTTGTTTTAGTTTATATGTCTTAATTTAATTTTTAGTTTGTTTATAAAAGTCACTTTATTTGTATTTAGTAGATTCTTAATTTCAACATACTATGTGACATGTTTAAGACCACAATTAAAATCTAAAGGATATTATGGTGCATTATACACATATTTATTAATTTAAAACTATAAAATTTCAAACTCCTTACTCCTTATGATCTTAAACTTCATGCTCATTCAAACTAACACAAATAAATAAAGCAAAGGAAGTATAAAAAAACTGTCATTTGAAAAGTCAGGATAAAAAGTGCTCCGCCCATGTGAACCTGGTGGGACACTCGAAGGAAAGTGAGCCACACTGAGCAAGTATGAGAAAGTGGCCATGCCCCGCTTTCTTAAAAGCAAGAATCATTACAGGAGGTCAACCCAAGGATTTAATGAAAGTAGGAGCTCGTCCTCACAAGGGGTTGTAGCTTATGTTTTTCATACAGGATTCAAATCGAATGATTATATAAAATTAAGTCGATACTTACATATATTATGAATAAAGCATGAGACATCTCTATTGCAAACTATTATGGCCACCTTAGCCTAACAAAAGTGTGATTCTTTCTTTATCTGCTTCCACTTTTTTTTGATCTTTATGTTATTTTAAGCATATAAAAATTAAAATTTTAATAGATAGACTATATTAATTGTATAATTTCTGTTACATTATCATTGTATATAAATAAAATTTATAATCTAATATTGATCCTCAACATATATATTTGATTATGGTATATAGGAGCTTGATGGACGTAATGCAAGAATTGCAGATTACTTTGATGTGGTTGCGGGAACAAGCACAGGTGGACTAATAACCACTATGCTCACAGCTCCAAGTAGGGATAATCGTCCTTTATATGCAGCAAAAGATATTTCTAGCTTCTACATGGAGCACTGCCCTCACATCTTTCCTCAAAGCCGGTAAATTATTCTAATGGCGAGTCGTATTTATGTAACGAGTTCAACTGAACAAATTACTTCCATTTTGAGTCACTTATTTATATAATATACATATGCAAGATAATTTTAAAAATATATAACTATAAAGTATATCATATTCATTTTTGTTAATGTTAACTTTAAACTCTGAAGTCATCTATGCTTTTAATGATGAACATACTCACAAGAAACAAGTTTCCTTTATTGTAATTATATACTCTCTCTCTGTTCTTATTTATATTTCGTTCTTACTAAAATATATGTTCCTTAATATTTGTCATTTCACAAAATCAATGCATAAATGACATTATTCTTCCCATTTTACTCATAAGAGTTATTAGCCTTGAAAATAAGAAATGTGAAATCTAAAATAGTGACATTTAAATAGGAACGGAGGAAGTATGTCATATGCTGGTGTAGGGTGTCAAATTGGCATGTCATTGATCCGTTCAAAAGTTACTTTGACTGAAATGACTCAAAAGTGAGCTCCACCCTGTCAATTTTTACAAAGTTTTAATTTCTTTGTTTGTTCTTTTATAAAATTTTAAGTACCTAATATAACTAATTTTCCCCCCATATTACAACTAACATACAAATAAAATAAATATACTTTTTTTGAAATTATATTGACAAGATTCTCATGAGTTAGTTTGCGCTACATATCAATGGATCGATTGAACATAATAATAATGTAAGTTAGACAAATCATATTTTTATGGACTAATTTTACCGTATACATGCAGGCGTAAAAACTTCGTGAATAATATTGCACATTTGTTTGGAGGACCCAAGTATGACGGAGAGTACTTAAGATTATTGGCTAATTCAATATTAGGCAACCTTACTATAAAGCAGATGTTAACTCATACAGTAATTCCAGCTTTTGATATCAAGCGTCTTCAACCCATTATCTTCACTACTGTTGATGTATACTCATTCTTATCTATACATTTTCTCGGTATTTATAAACTAGATTACTCAAAGATATTCAACTGTAATTATTCTTATATTTTTACGCCGTGAACATGATGGTTATTGTTATTGAAAATTGTTTATAGGGCAGAGCAAATGGGTTAAAGGATGCCCTACTGTCAGACATCTGCTTGAGTACCTCTGCAGCCCCAACTTATTTCCCAGTACACTATTTTGAGACTAGGGATGCTGCAGGGAGAATCCACACATTTGATCTTATTGATGGAGGTGTAGCTGCAAATAATCCTGTGAGTAACTTGTCATCTTATTCCTCGTTTTAATCATTTGGTATGAGGAATAAGGGATAAGTAATTTCGAGATTAATTTTAAGATGAGTTTATCCCATATATATATTTGGTTGTGATAAAATTGCGGGACAACTTCACCTAGCTAATTGGATTTTTATTTGATTTTGTAATCGCAGCTAAATGGGATTAGCATGAGATATTCACTGTTTAGCTATAGAATTTTGCTTCATTGAATGTTTTCCATTAGTAAACTACAATTTTATTGGCAGACTCTAATGGCAATCACACACATTTCAAAAGAAATCATGATGGGAAACTTTAAGTATGAAGAGATGGAAACAATGGACAGCAAGAAAATGTTGGTTTTATCATTAGGCACAGGTATTGGGAAGCACCAAGGGAAGTATAATGCAGCATCAGCATCAAAGTGGGGCTTACTTGGTTGGATATACAACAATGGTGACAGTCCAATAATAGATGTTTATAGTGATGCAAGTGCTGATATGGTGGACATACATGTTTCAACCATGTTTCAAACCCTTCATAATGAAAAAAATTACCTCAGAATTCAGGTAACAAGGCTAGACTTTACTAAGATTATACGACGACGATAACATACTTAGTGCAATTCCGATCCACATGTGGGATTTGGGGAGGCGATCAGTAAGGTATACCTATATATCTTTGTGGGGTAAAGAAACTATTTTTGATAAAAACTTGACTCATGAAAAAGGGTTTTTAGAACATATATGATGAAAATATTGGAGACAACAACAACAAACTGACACACTTGGCGGCGAAAATTATAACTGAATTACCACATATAATTGTTAAGAATATAATTAAGAAAATAAACGTGTTTTTTTTCTAACAACTTAAGTTTTTCAATGAGATGATCACACACTTCAATATGGTATTAGAGTTGGTATAGAATCTCATCACCACCCATTATCAAAAAGAATTTTAATATGTTTGGTCCATGAAGAAAGAATCAAGCCCGTACTTGAGGAGTGCATGTTGAAAATATAATTATTAAGAAAATAAAGGTGTATACTCTTTCAAATGTTGACAGGATGATAATTTGATTGGGGATGCTGCATCAATGGATATATCAACCACAGAAAACATGGAGACACTTGTGCAAATTGGTAACAATCTATTGAAGAAGCCAGTGTCTAGAGTCAACTTAGAGACAGGCCAATATGAACCAGTTCATGGGGAGGGCACCAATGAAGAAGCTCTTATCCGTTTTGCTAACTTGCTTTCACATGAAAAGAAACTAAGAAGTTAGACTACATTAATTTGGGAAAATTCCCTACCACAAAATGGTGAGATTTATTCTAAATTTTACTATTAAGTTCCTAAATTGAAGGCTATTTAATTTATTGTAAAGTGAGAATGAATCTCATTATCAATGAATCCATTTCCAAGACAGAGTTGCAAAGGCCGGACTTAGACGCAAAAGCCTCAGAAGGATTGTTCTTGGTCCTTTCTTGTAGGAATTGCACTGCCCCTTGTTAGTTGCTATGTTTTTTCTGCTATTTTCTTCTCCCTTGCTCTTGGATGATTTGCTGCACTTGAGCGAAACAACCTCTCTATCTCCACAAGATAATTCTAAGATTTGTGTACACTCGACCCTCCTCAGACCCCACTTGTGGGAATTCACGGGTATGTTGTTGTTGTTGAAGGTATTGTGTAAGGCAACAATAGTGATGTTCCAATCGATATAGTATTCCATTCTATTGTAGGAAAACATTTTTTGTCCTCTATACTTGAAAGTGGTCTATGGTTTTCAAACTTCCCAGCAAATACAAATTAGAATAATCTACATGACATAGCCTATGGATGTTGTTGACTGGTTTGAACTCTCCCCATTGTCTTAAAATTCTTCTGATGTTCCAATCACCTAGTTTATTCCCCTAGGAGCCCCAAAGTAGTTCCAAATATACTTAGCAGTTTCCCCTTCACAGAACACATGGGAAATAGTGTCTCTAGAGCAACAAGAGCATCTAGATGCCATTTGATTTCAAAGCTTAGCAATCACCTCCTCTAGAGGAATTTTATGTCTATCGGAAACAGCCTCTCTACCTCACCTCTGAGGTAGAAGTAAGGTTTACGAACACTCTACCCTCCTTAGACCCCACTATGTCGGACTACACTGGGTATGTTGCTGTAACAGCCTCTACATCAGGAATTGGAATTTGAAAGGAATTGGATTTTGCCATACCTTGCTCAACAATAGATATTTTATCATTTTGATGCCAGGAAGAAACATTAGAACAGATACAATCTTAGGTTTAAGAGTGGTTTTAGGAGGGTTAATAGTAGTGAGAGTATAAGTGGGAATTCACTGTAGAATGCTTTTGATCAGAACAAGCCCCCACCCCTCTCGCAATAAGATAACATCCTTCCTTGCCTACTTTAGTAACCATGTTGTCAAAGCAAGAGATTTTCTTCCTTCCCACGCAAATTGGGCATCCAAGATATCTACGGAAGGGGAAGCTTTTCTCTATGTAACATGTACAATCTCTCACCCTGTTAATCCTGTAGGCACAAGCTTTGGGATCACTGAGAAAGAAGCTTTTGTTGGTGTTGATTCTTCATCTGAACATTTCACGATAGCAAACTAAATCTCCTGTGTGATCATTCCCAACGACAAGATCTTGCATGCAAGTGTTTAACCCCTTCAGTGTCATTGATAAAGATACACAGTGATAGACGCAACAAGAAAATGAGATATGTGACAGTAGTATCCGGTGTTCTTCATTCATTTTGAAGAACTTATTCGATCCGAGAAAGAACACCGTCATATCAATCTCAATCACACTTGCGTTTTTACGAAAAGTTGTCTATAATAGCGCTCAATGCTCCATAGTCGAAGCCCAACATTGCAGACTGACAATCATAGCATAATTTCACTACTGTAAGAGCGCTGCAACTTTAAACTTTTTGCATCCGCAGTATAAGTGTTTGAGAAGAGGATTAAGACAATTAATTTTTATGTCCAATAAGACAAGATAAATTAAATGCATAATCAAATAAAGTATGTCTATTGGAATTTGATATTTTTTTCTATAGAAATGGAGTGCCTCTACGTGACAAAGCCTGGAAAATTGCACGTAAAGTAATTGAACCAAACAAGAATATAGTGCATATCTAGGTTTAGAATGCATCAATAAAAGGAAGAAAAACACTTGTTTATTCAGAAGAGTAATATGCAACAAATATTACAACAAGGTGTTTAGAAATTCGCTTACCGTGGTGTATGTTATTTGTGGATATAGCTGTGTCCCTTCCAAACCACCAGAAGACTCGATGCTGAAGTATGTCAGATCTCCTTTAACAAATGCAGAGTATATGAAAACCAACTCCATATTCTCGGGATATGGGGTCTCTCGGATTTTCTTCAAGAGTTCATCTTCAGTGATGTAAATCTTTTTTAGCTTCTTCCCAATTTTTCCTTCCCAAATCCCTACCAGCTCATTCATTGAATACACATTTCCCCTTGGCCTCATGTATACCACTTTGTTCAGAGTACGTGCATCGTCCACTGTATTTATGACAAAGGCAGCAACATCATTTTCGTTCATAAAGACAGCTTTAGCAGTTCCATCACCGAATATGCTGACTTCATCTCTCGGAGGGGCTTTCAGACCTGGTTGAACAAGTGATGGTAAGAGAACACTTGTAAAGAAGTTGCAACAGACATAGGTGTAAGGAATGCCTTCAGCTTCAATGATACGCCTAATCTCGGATTTTCTCGAGTAGAAGTTGTGGTCCAAATTAGAAACTTGAGTTCTGTCAGGATCTGCCCCGAACTCGGAAGGGAGGAACCTTTTAATGCAACCAGCACGCTTTATAGCAGAAATCAGAATCTTTTGTTCGTGGACTTGCTTAGATGAAACAGCACAAATCAAGATCTCAACTTGCTTGAGTGCTTCAAGCAGGATATCTTCATCTTGCAATGAACCCTTGATTAGTGTGAGGCCCGCTTCGGAAAGGGTATGAAGCTTTTGGGATTTATGAGTGTCAGAGAATGCTGAATCTCTAACAAGTCCGAACGTGGGATGAGAGGAATTGAGACTGGCCTTCGCTAGTTCAAAACCCAAACGACCTGTTACTCCGATTATCAGTATTTTACTCTTATTTGATTCCATTTGCCTCCGTCAGCCGTCTCCAGTAAGCTGAGGATTGAAGACTCCCAAAGCAGAGAAAGTTGGAATATGATTACTGTACACAGAGACAACAGTTAGTATTCTAATGATACTTCCAACAGGCATAATTACTGAATATTCATAGGCTACTCATTATACGATTTCCAAAAAAGAATCAAAATCAAGATTAACAGAACTAGTAATATGCCAGTACTCGTGTCTCGATTATCTTAATATCGAGTTAATCCGACATAATAGGTGAACAATGACCAACATTAAAGGTAAAACTAGAGGTGGCAAAATTAGCCATGAAAGTATAACCATCCAATCCATACAGGTTTGAAATTTGATCCGCCCATTTATTAGCTCAACTTGTTTTGATCTGTCCCAATCCTGCTCAACCCGCCCATTTGACACTTTTAGGTTGAACTTTAGATCTTTTAATGTAGTAGATACAAATGTTTGTAGAGAATAAAATGTAATGACCCTCTAGGTCATTTTTGTGTTTATGCCTTCAGTAGCGTCGACCCCAAGTCATTTATGACTTTTTGAGACCGACAGATTGATCACCCGTTCGTTTATTTGGTTTTTATGTGAATTTCTGTGTTTTGAAGCTTTTAAACCTTAGAACGGTCATTTTTTATCAAAGGTTTAGAAAGATGACCTAAAAACTCAAAACTTTTGGCTCACTAAGTAATAGAGTAGTAGTACAACATAGCATTAACTGGGAATTCAGGTTAAACAGAAATCGATTTAGGAATATTTGATTTCTGACATTACATTATTGAAGAAATGGGAAGCAGAATACCTTTAACCCTGCTGTGATTTAGGAAATTATACACGTCTTTTTGTTTCCTTTGAAGCTTCTCATCTGGGTCGGAATCGGAATGTGTTCAACAGCAAAGATGTGTTCAAGAGCTAGGTTTCCTTGGAGAAGACGACTCAGAGAAGGGGAAAACTATAAACAAAATGGTCCCTCCGGGCCTGTTAGGAAGGTCACACTCTAATTGGATTTGGTTTAATTGACGTAATTACAGTGTCTGTCTTATTTGGTTAGTCATGTAATTATCTGATCGGCAGATAATTGAGTGTAATTGGCAAGGGTTAGGGGTGGCATAAATATCGAAAAATTGAAAAACCGAACCAAACCAAACTAATTCGGTTCTTCTTTTCTTCGGTTTTCCGATTCTATGTCGGTGTTATTTTTTTAAAAGTTCGATTCTTCGATTCGGTGTTCGGTGTAAGTGTTTCAGAACTTCGGTGCACCGAAGAACCGAACTTTTATTAAAAAGAATAAAAAAAAATTAAAAATAATATATATATATATATATATATTACCTTAAAAGCATGAACTCCTAACTTGAATGTTAAATTACTATAATATCCCTAACTTAGGTTGTCACTTTTTCGATGAGTTATGACTTTTCTGATAAGTTGTGACTTTTTTCAAAAGGTTGTGATTTTTCGATAAGTTGTGACTTTTCCAAATAGTTGTGACTTTTTCAATAAGTTGTGACTTTTCCAAAGGGTTGTGACTTCTTGGAAATGTCATGACTTTTCAGATAAGGCACAAAAAACACTTGTTCATACTACCCTTTGTTGACTATAAATAGAGGGGTTTCCTCTCATTTTTCAACCACAATTTTTTTTAATCTTCTACTCTTGTTCTTTTTGCATTTTAAAAAATTTCGTGTGATAAGAGAATAACTTTATTTATCAATGTTACTTATGTGATTTAGATTGTCATGAAGTTTGCTTCAAATTAGTTATTACTATATAAACATTGCTTTTTTGTTTTACTTATTTTCTATTTCTTAATATTTAAGTATTTTCAACGAATAAAAGTTCACATGACTTGTAATAACACTAGTTGAAGTTTGTATTAGTAGGCAAATTAAGGGCTACCACGTGTCCCGTGAACTGCTATCGTAACTGGATCTCCTACCGTCTGTCTATCTCTTATCGGGAAAGCACTTTTTTTTTATCCTTTAGTGTATGATTTGACTCCACTCAATATATCATGCCCATCAACAGACCCACTGCAGCTGTACCGGCGAAGTCAACTTAGAATATTCAGTCAGGTGTTTTCAATATGAGTACACCCGAAAATCGGCCAGCCCTCATCCTCTTGGGATGCAACCTTACCCCCTATATATGTGATAAGAATAAATTGAAAATTGTTTACAAGTATATGAACAAAATCTTTGTTGGGTGTAAGATACACATGTGATTATATATATGATTTCACAGATAGAATATATTTTTTAATTTAAATTTTTAGTTTTTTCGATAAAAAAAAAGGAAACCTTTCTCAGTTAACTATGGACAGTCAGATAACTGTCTTTGATTTATGTACACAGTCAATCGAAAAGTCAAATATGAGAGCCAACAAAAAGAACGTCATCTATTATGTTATAACTTATAAAATAAAAATTAATATACAAAAATAGTTCTAAAAAATAAAATGTAGTTGTTCTCCACATGTTCATATGACATCTAAACAACTTCAGTGGAATACACGTGCAAAGCACATCTGGTTAGATGACAAGAAAAACACACAACAAATATCGTCTATAAGGTAATATTAGTGAGATACGACTAATTACATGATTGAACCTCATCAAATTGAAATAAATATATATATTATTGCATTTAACTAATAAAATTTTTCATTAACCATCTTCATAGGTTCGTGTGAATAAGAGATATATATGATGATCCACATTGAACATTCACCAAAGAATATGCAATATTATTTTGTGCAAAACTTATTATTCAAATCTTCGCTTAAATTTTCTGAATTGATTATCGTTGCACGTGTCGAAAAACTAGTATATATATATGTGTGTGTGTGTGGGCATTTTCTTAACTAAAAATAAAGAGTCAACTAACAATTAAACCAAACTAACAATTAAACGATTCATGAACAAATCAAAGTAGAAAGAAATGTACAATTCAATAGTTAACTTCAAATATTAATTCTCAAGAAGAACCAAAACATATTTTTACCCAACTATGTAAAAGCACAAGTAGTAACTTTCTTACCCAACTTTGTAATCTTGAAATCTATTAGCCTCACAAAGGCTAGAAAACCTCAAACTCTTAGATATTCCAAACTTGGTTTGTGACCTTTCCACAATTCAAAAGGTGTCAATTTAGACTTTTTATGAGGCACACAATTCAACACATAACAAGCCGTCGAAATACCTTCACCCCATAAGTTTAAAGGTGCATGTGACTTAATAAGCATTGTATTAGTCAATTCAACCAAAGTTCTATGCTACTCCATAGATGAAGGAGAATAAGGAGGAGTAGGTTATGAGTCTGAGATTTCGACTCATTTAGGGATTTGTTTTAATAGTATAAGTGTCCTCAAATGCCTAATTTATGCTCTAAACTGATGTTAAAGTGTTGATTTGCAACATTGAAGGCTAAAGATCAAGGCAAGGACACTCCCGGACAAAAAGGAACAAACAAGCTGAAGAAGTGAAGAAAAGCAATCCTGGTGATTGCCAAGACCACTCGACGAACCGCCGAATGGCTCTTTAGCTCGCACAAAGTTCCAGTGTGCCAGCCCTGGTGAAGAACCGACTTCGCGACAGAAATGGACAGTCGGCGGATCGCCGAATGACTCCGCGATGGAAACCTTGATTGCCTAAAGTCACAGGACCTGGAGGACAAATGGCCAATGTAAACCGGCGATGGATTAAAGAGAATGGCGGATCGCCGACGGGGTTGGCGACGCCCGACTTACTTTACCCAATGGCCTTTCAGGCCAAAAACTGAGCAACTATAAATTGAAATTTAAAATGGAGCACTGCCCTCACATCTTTCCTCAAAGCCGGTAAACTATTCTAATGGCGAATCGTATTTATATAACGAGTTCAACTGAACAAATTACTTTTATCTTGAGTCACTTATTTATATACATATGCAAGAGAATTTTTAAAAATATATAACTATAAACTATATCATATTCATTTTTGTTAATGTTAACTTTAAACTCTGAATTCATCGACGCTTTTAATGATGAGGAAAAAGTTTCCTTTATATATATATATATATATATATATATATATATATCATATGCCAGCAGAGGGTGTCAAATTGGCATGTCATTGATTCGCTCGAAAATTACTTTGACTTAAATGACTCAAAAATGAGCTCAACCCTCTTACAAAGTTTTAAATGTTCTTTTATAAATTTTTAAGTATCTAAAATAATTAATTTTTTCCCCATATTACAACTAACATACAAATAAAATAAATATTCTTTTGAAATTATTTTGACAAGATTCTCATGAGTCGGTTTGGGCTACATATCAATCGATTGAACATAATAATAATAATGTAAGTTAGACAAATCATATTTTTATGGACTAATTTTACCGTATATATGCAGGTGTAAAAACTTCGTGAATAATATTGCACATTTATTTGGTGGACCGAAGTATGATGGAGAGTACTTGAGATTATTGGCTGATTCAATATTAGGCAACCTTACTATAAAGCAGATGTTAACTCATACGGTAATTCAAGCTTTTGATATCAAGCGTCTTCAACCCATTATCTTTACTACTGTTGATGTATACTCATCCTTATCTATACATTTTCTCGGTATTTATAAACTAGATTACTCAAAGATATTGAACTGTAATTATTCTTATATTTTTTCACGCCGCGAACATAATGGTTATTGTTATTGAAAATTGTTTATAGGGCAGAGCAAATGGAAAATTCTTATATATATATATATATATATATATATATATATATATATGGCATTCTCTTAACTAAAAATAAAGAGTCAACTAACAATTAAATCAAACTAACAATGAAACCATTCATGAACAAATCAAAGTAGCAAGAAATGTAAACTTCAAATATTAATTCTTAAGAGGAACCAAAACATATTTTTACCCAATTTTGTAAAAGCCCAAGTAGTAATTTTCTTACCCAACTTTGTAATCTTGGGATTCATTAGCCTCACAAAGGCTAGTCAACCTCAAACTCTTAGATATCCCAAACTTGGTTTGTGACCTTTCCACAATTCAAAAGGTGTCAATTTAGACTTTTTATGAGGCACACGATTCAACACATAACAAGCAGTCAAAATAGCTTCACCCCATAAATTTAAAGGTGCATGTGACTCAATAAGCATGACATTAGTCAGTTTGTCACGACCCGAGCCTACACCCTGGACGTGGCCGGCACTCGAGAATCATTGTTGGTTCCCAAGCGAACCGTCATCCTGGCTGACTACAAGCGGAAGACTAACTCAAGCATACAAAAGCTTAAAAATTGAATAAAAAGAATATATTCAACTCGACATAAAATAGACAACTTAAGTCTTTAAAACATTTAACAAAATAAATGAACATACTTCTGAAACTCTACTGTCTATCTATGAAGCCTCTAACTGACAAAGATGGAAGTCGGGACAAGATCCACGACATCCTAACACTGATATGACTGAAAGTAAAAGTGGAACCCTCCGGAAGCAAGGAGGCTCACCATAGCTAACTCGAACTCCATGTGGTATCAACGAAGCTCCTTTTGATGACCCTGAATGCCTGTATCTGCATCATGAAACGATGCAGGCCAAATGGCTCAGTACGTGGAATGTACGAGCATGTAAGGGAAATTCTAAAGCATAAACATAAGCTTGAACTTGATAAAAAGGAAACATACTTACCTCCTCTC
>JAJONR010008246.1:0-47402 GCA_029582245.1 Solanum etuberosum
CCCACCTACGGTCCGTAGGTCCTGGTCGGGGGTCGGGGTTTTCTGGGGTTTTTCTGAGGGGGTTGCAGGTGGCGAACCACGGACCCCACCTATGGTCCATGGGTGACCCTACGGTCCGTGGGTGGCCACCATCGGTGGCACCTGCAACTTCTGAAAAGTCTGCTGGTTGGTCTTTCTAGGATACGAGGTGTTACATTTATAACCATTGTTCTTGTAACCTTTCACTTCCATAACCTCCCCTATTATATTCATGTTTATGACTAGTTTTTTGTATGCCTCGATGTTTTACTATAAATAGAGGCATAAGGGTTCATATTGTATACACTTGATGATTTGGTGAACACTTGAAAGAAAGAAAGTTATCTTATATTGTTCCTCTTGTCTTATATTCTTCTTGTCTTCATCTTTATATTGTTCTTTTGTTCTTTAGTTTTACAACATTATTAATATTATAACCTTTATATGTACTTATTTTTTATTACTACTTATAAAATTTTAATTACAAGTATTAACAGATCAGTTTTAATTTATAAATTAATTAATTATATTTTACTAATAGGTGAGAGAAAGAGAAAATTATGAGAGTAAATAAGTTGATAATTATCAATTACATCTTTCAAAAAAGAGTCTCACATATCCACGTTTCTCTTTCCACTTGTGATTACTCTTTCTCTTCCAACTTCTTCATTATTCTTCTTCTCCATTCAAACACAAACTACTGCAGATTTTGTACGAGTGAATCAAAATTTTCGGTTCTCACAAACATGCTGAAGAATTAAAAGTTCACCATACACCTAGATATTTGTAGAGGATTTATCTAATCTTGAAATAGAGCTTCCAAGTTTTAATAATTTAACTCAAACTCCATCGCCCAAGATGAATGCAACTCTTGCGAAGAAGAGTGTAACCCCTCCGAAGAAAAAACAAAACCCAGCGAAGGAGAAGAAACAAGAATCAAATAAAATATCCACTTCTTCAAATCGTAAGGGGCAATAAAGGAAAGAAAAATTGGTGGAACCTCTGTTGTCTGAGTATTCAGACTTCGATTCAAATTTTGTAAGCCAATTTTTTTTTTTTACAAAGAAATCTTTTTGGTATGAACCAGTGTTTATTGTGGATATGAAATTGGTATAGATATTGACAAAAAAATTATATACATTTCATATACTATTTATATAACAAAACACAATTACTAGTTACAATTGTTTTGAAATTGATATTCTTTTGGTATGAATCTGATATGAAGCAGTGTTTTTACTTTTGGTATGAAATTGGTATTATATTGACAAAAAGCTTGTATGCATTTGCTACACTATTTATATAGCAAAACACAATTACTAGTTGCAATTGCTTTACAAGATATTCTTTTGGTATGAAATAGGTATGAAATTTGACACCCCAATTAATTTGTGGACTGTTATATTTTTTATTGATGTATAGAAAGTGTATAAAAATTGGTATCAATTAGTAAAATTTAGTTTAGTATGTATAAACATTTTACTATATGAAATAGGTATGAAATTTAATACATCAACAAATTTTATGGAATATTATATTCTTTATTGATGTGTAGAATGTATATATATTGGTATCAATTAGTAAGTTTAATTTAGTACGTATAGATATCTTACAAGATGAAATAGGTATGAAATTAGATACCAACAAATTTAGAATTATTATATCTTTTACTGGTGTTTAAAAAATGTATAAAAATTGATACCGAACTACCCATTAGTAAATAGCAACAAATAGTGTATTATTTTTAAAAAGTGTATTAAAATTGGTATCAATTATTAAGTTTACTATAGTATATATAAATATGAAATTTGATACCTCAACAAATTTAAAATTATTATATTTTTATTGATGTTTAAAAAGTGTATAAAATTGGTATCCAACTACCCATTAGTAACGAGCAACAAATTGTGTATTATTTTTAAAAATTATATTAAAATTTGTATCAATTAGTAAGTTTAGTATAGTATGTATAAATATTTTACGGTATGAAATAGGTATGAAATTTGATAACGATTTTTTATTTATGAAACTTGTATATATAAGATGTTAATTGTAAATGATGTAGTATTTTCAAACAGAAACTAATTATCCACTTCATGTAGATTGATACAAAAAAAATATTCATCTAAAAAAATTACAAAAATATCATATTCCAAAAATAAAAAGGCTTATTTTAATATTTTTTTTAAAACAATTTCAAATATAAAAACACCTAAAAATGATATCAACAAAAACATTATCACCTGATAATTTTTTTAAAAAAAATCGACAGCTAGAAAGAAGGAGGAAAATAAAATAAAATAGGAGATTGATACTTTTAATTAGGAGATTGATAACAACTAAAATAATGACCAATTAATTGAGAGAAAATTATGATATTGATATTCTTTCAGTTATAGAATACTATAATTGAGGAAAATATATTATTAATTGGTCGGTTAAAAATTATCTTAATCTATTTTCCATTTTTTATTTATTTTATTAATTTATTATTTGTGAGAAATCTAATGTTATATATTGAAAACGAGAAAGTCATGTTATAACTAGTAATATAATTCTTAAATATGTTATTTATTAAATTTACACATTTTTTTCTTTCAATTTTTCATTTACTAATGTATTAATTCTTTAATATCCATAATAATAAGAATTCTTGTATTATAGCAATTGCTTGAATCAATATTTGATTGATCATTTTATTATTTTTGATGATTTAAATAAAGAAAAGTTAATTCCTTTTAATCATATTCCTTGCAAATTGCAACCAATAATTTTTATCGCCAAAATAACAAATCCATTTATCTTTTTTGCATTTTATCATCGATTCAGTTTGACTTGACGGTTTGATATGATGTAACTCCTAACTAAGGTAATCAAAGTCCTTCTTGATTACTCCCTTCGGGTCACTTTACTTGTCGTTCTTATTAATAAAAATAGATGATCCAAAATAGTTGTCATTTTAAAAAGTCGAAGTATAATTAGTTGTTTGTTTTCACTTTTTCCATTAGTCATAAATATAAAGAGATTTTAGTGTAATGCAAAAAAAGAAAAAGAGAAGTGGAGTATTAAATAATGAGAAGCAAAATAAATAAGGATAGGTTAGCCAAATTATGCTCTAATTAATATTTTTTAAAGAGGTGTGTAAACAAAAGCGGATAATGTTAAATGGCCAGAAAATTTGGCTAGAATTTGGTCAGAAAATTTTAAAAGTGTATAATATCTTTTTTATTTTAAAATAAACTGATATTTTTTTCTTTTTTTAATTAAAAGGTATTAAAGTTAAAAGGGTAAAAATATTTTTAAAAAATAAATAATATAGGTAAAATACTATTCTGGCCAAAAGGATTTTTTCTAAACAAAAAATGTAAGGAGTAAAGTGATTTGAAATGATAAAATTTATTGAGCCAATGAAAATATTAAAAAAGAGGTCAGCCGTTTGCATTTAAAATGATGTGAATAATTTTGTGCTTCTAGGGACTATTAATTTCTAGGATCCCAATCCCTATTACACGAAAAGTAAACTGTAGCACTCCTTCTGTCTAACAATAGTTATTCACTATTAACTTGATGGGTAATGCTAAATGGCCAGAAAATTTAGTCAGAAATTTTAAAAAATTAAAATATCTTTTTTATTTTAAAATAAACTGATCTTTTATCATTTTTTAATTAAAAGGTATTAAAATTAAAAAGGTAAAAATGTTCAAAAAGATAAAATAACATAGGTAAAATATTATTCTGGCCAAATTTTCTGGCCAAAAGGATTTTTCCTAACTTGATACATCCTTTAAGAAACAATAAATAATAAATGTAATATTACTATATTATCATTTGACTTTATTAAATTTAATGTTTTGAAAAATCTGTTAAATGATAAATAGTATTTAATAGTAAGAATAAAATAGACACAAAAGGAGAATTATCTCTTGATTTTCTAAATTGGACAAGTATTGTTGGACAACTATTTTTAGTATAGTGGACAACTATTGTTGAACAGAGGGAGTATTATATATTTCATTTGTTTTATTTTTCTTGGTTATGATTGATTTGACATAATATTTGTAATGCTAAATGGACATAAGAATTTGGTAAGAATTTGACCAGAAATGTAAAAAATCTATAGTATTCTTATTTCAATTTTTGCATTTATTCCCTCAATACTTTTCCCTCCAAAACAAAACTAACTTTTTCTATTTCTCAAACTCCTTAAACTACTAAAATACAAACTCTTTAACTGCGAGGGAAATGAAAACTATTTTTGTGTACTTTTTTTTTTTTTTTTTGTGTATAGTTCATTCAATTTATTTTTAAAAATAAATATTGTTCAGTTAATTAAAAGAAGTTGTACGCTTTAGTTAAAAAAATATTATTATAATTTCATTTTTATACATTAATATTGTTTTCCTTACTATATCATACAAATTATGTTCTACATATACATAACCTACACTCCCTCCTCTACTCCTCCCCCGAACCCAATTATGTTCTTAATGTACTATAATGCATACCTTTGAAAAATTATTTTTTTCGCTTAAAATAAATCTCTTTATTGAATAAGACAATTACATTTCTCATTAATAACAATTACAAATGACTATCTTATCTACTTAAGATTATACTTAATTATTTTTTAATACAAATTTAGTAAAATATAGTAATTAAGCATAGATTCGAAAAATTGTAATTGATTTTTTCTTTAAATATAATCAACTAAATAGATTAGTTTATATAATGGAGAAAAAACAATGTAAAATTAGATATTTATTAAAAAAAATTTGATTATAAGACATTAATAACTATACCATGAATAACACATTAATTTTTGGGAAAATTGTATAAAATAACAAACTATTAATTCAAATTAAATGCTATAACTACAGTTTCATTTAATTTTAAGCCGTAACAAACAGTTGACATTCGTCTCTCTCCCCAGCGAATCTCGCTCGCCACTCTCCCTTGCCTCTCTCACTTTATAAAAACACAAATGTATAAATTGTGTTTGTGTTTGTATAAATCGAGAGAAAACTGTATATACAAATACATATATTTTCGTCCTATACACTTATAATTATACAAATACAAATCTTTCCCTACTAGTTCTCTTTTGCATTTTCTCTCTTTCTCGCTTTATACAAACACAAATTATACAAATTATAATATATAATTTGTGTTGTATAAAGCGAGAGAGAGATTTGATATACAAATGTTTTATTTCGATTCAATTGTATACAAATTCATATTTTATGTAGATATACAAACACAATCATTGATACATATACATATTAGTTACATATATACAATTGAATTGAGAGCCTACCAGCGATTTATACAAACGAGAGACTGCCAACGATTTATACAAATGAGAGGCTGCCAGCGATTTATACAAATCTGATACTCCATAGCAAACATAAAGTTTGCTATGGAGAGCAATTATACAAACTATAGCTATAACATACAAATATGATTTTTATGTTTGCTAAACCTAAAATTTACTCTTAATTTTTTATATTATAATCATTCCAAACAAGAATTAACATATATAGAAATTAAGAAGATCATTTCACTAATTTTAACCATGAATAAAAAATTCAGTTACTCCAATAATACTAATTAAGAGGATATTTCAAAAGAAATAAATAAACCATCACTCAATACATAATTATCAATTATAATACTTTAAAATAGATGTATTTTTATGTAGGATACTATATTAAATTACAATATGTTTAATGTATGTAAATAAAGAATAACATAATTAGAATATACATTTTTTAAAATTATTTTCATTTAATATAGATATTTTTATCGAAGGAGACAATCAATATTCATGTTAATAATAGATAAAAGTAGATTATTCCCCAATTAAAAAATATATTAATTACTCAGTAATACACAATTTAGTAAATTGAATTAAGTATGAATTTTGAAATTTCTAATTACTTTTTCTTTAAATATAATCAACGGATAAAATTATATACAATTTTACCATGATTAATAGACCGTTCATACAATGTGCGTTCTTTTCTTTTAAGAATAAATTACGAATGTTATTTTGAGAATTATATATTTTAAATATAGAAAAAGATATAATAAGACATTTATAACTATACCTCAAATAACATATCAATTTTTGTATATTCTAATTGCTCTAAACAAAAATATAATAATTTATAGTAATTATTAAAATTATTTCACCATTTCTAACCACGAATACATGATTAGTTACTTCAATTATATGAATTAAGAAGATGTTTTAAAAATATATTATTATCGTCATCATCATCACTACTATAATAACTTTGCGATCTAAATTTGATATACTTTTGTTAAATAAAGTGGTTCACATATACCTACTATTATACAAATAGTTTAGATAACTTTTTCACTTGATGGAAGTGAAAATCTTTATTTTTAAAAATTTATTTGTTTTAATTTTTTGTTTAGATAGCTTTTAATTTGTCTCCCATTGAAAAATTACACAACATGAAACCATCTCTAGTGCACCTAAGAATTCTAGGTTGTTTATGCTTTGTTAAGGTTTTAAATGAAACAAACAAGCTTCAATCTAGATGTAAACATGTTATACACATGGGGTATTCTAAGACTCAAAAGGGATACATCTTATATGATCTAGCCACGAAGTTTTTTTTTATCATCAGGGATGTGGAATTTAAGGAAAATATCTTTCCTTTTGCAAATGCTTCTACCGATTCACATAATCTTTTTCTTCAACCAAAAATTGATCATAATAATGATCCTCTATTGCCTATTACTACTAGTCCTTCTGCAAGCTTGCAACAATTCACAGGTTCAAATAATGATCCTCCAAGGTGTGAAGATTCTAATAATGATGCTCCAAGGTCTGGAGTATCTACTACTTCTAGCATCATTCCTTCAGCTGCAACAGTATCACATGTGGTTCAATCTATAATTCAACCTATAAGTGAATCTAGTGTTGAACATATGGCTCAACCTGTGGCTTAAACTAGTTTGCAACAACACCCAACCAACAAAGAGGTCAACCAGAGGAACTCATCCACGATGTTGGATGAAAGAGTTTGTTTCTCTCACTATTGATAATGCTACACCTTATGCACTGTCAAATTATATATCTTATGATCATATTCATCCTAAGTATGTTGCATTCATTTCTACTGTTCCTAGTGTTACTGAACCCTCTACATATACAAAAGCTATTAAAGACAAGCAATGTGTTAAAGCCATGAAAGCTGAGGTAAATGCCTTAAAACAAAACAACAGATGGGAGATAGTGCAACTACCACATGGCAAGACTTCAATTGTTGCAAATGGGTTCACAAAGTTAAGTACAAGGCTAATGGGGAGATAGAAAGATACAAGGCTAGGCTTGTAGCAAAAGCCTACAACCATCAAGAAAGAATAAATTATCAAGAGACATTCAGTCCAATGGTAACTGTTACATCAATATTGGCTATTGCAACCGCTATAAGGTGGCAGATACATCAAATAGATGTATACAATGCCTTCCTTCAAGGTGATCTATATGATGAAATCTACATGAACTTTCAATAAGGATTTCAAAGTTAGGAGGGATTGAGACGCGTTTGCAGACTTAAGAAATTCTTATATGGACTGAAACAAGCATCAAGACAGTGGAATAAAAAATTAGCAGAAGTAGTACTAAAGTTAAAATTTGTACAGAGTCAATATGACCATTCTTTATATACCAAGAAGATAGAAAAAGGATTCACAATTATGTTGGTTTATGTAGATGATATGCTCTTCACTGGAACCAATCCACAACAAATCAAAGAAACAAAAAGTACACTACAGGCAACTTTCAAAATGAAGGATTTGGGTGAACTAAAGTATTTCTTAGGAATTAAGTTTGCAAGAGCCAAATCAGGAATTGTAATGCATCAAAAAAATATGCATTGGAACTGATCTTAGAGATAAGAGTACTCAGTGCTGCAAGGCCAGCTATTACACCTGTGGACAGTAACATCAAGTTAACCACTAAAGAATATGATCAACACCTGAAGAAGAAGGAAGAAGAGCCAAGTACTAAGGAAATAGATGAAGTGATAGAAGATCAGGCAAGCTATCAGAGTTTAATTGAAAAATTATTGTACTTAACTGTAACAAAACCTGACATAGCATATATTGTGCAAACACTTGGCTAGTTTCTCCAGCAACCAAAAAGATCACATATGGAAGCAACTCTTAGAATTGTTAGGTATATCAAACAACAACATGGCTTAGGAATTCTCATATCTAGCAACAAGAAGGACACAATCTCAGCATTTTCTTATGCTGACTGGCTTCATTCTCCTTCACAAGAAGATCAATTACAGATTTTATTATAAAACTAGGTGATTCACTCATCTTATGAAAGTCAAACAAGCAAAATACTATTTTAAGAAGATTAGCAGAGGTTGAACACATAAGTATGACAACAACTGTGTCTGAACTAACTTGGTTAATTGGATTAATGAAGGATCTTGGAGTGCAGCTATAACTACCCGTATATGTTTATAATGATAGCAAGTCTACAATTAAAATTGTTGTCAATCCAGTATTCCATGAAATGACCAACACATTGACATCGATTGTCATTTTATAAGAGAAAAAATTCATAAAGAACTAGTTAGAACAAAATATATATCAACCAAAGATCAACTAACAGATGTCCTTATAAAAGGCTTAAGTAGACTACAACATATAGTTCTCATGTCCAAGCTAGGAATGTTCAATTTATTTATGAAAAAACTACAAAATATGGCAAACATTAATATACATTTAAAATAAATAGCTACAGTTTTTCTTTATGTTATATGGATATAACTACACAATAAATAGCAAAGTTAATTATATACAAATAGCAGGAGAGTTATTAAATATTAAAGGAAAGTTATTATTACATGCATAATTGATTATGTCTAGACACTTTTTATGTGATTGGTTCCCCATGTTTACCGTCATTAATACTGTCACGACCCAGATCGTCGTGATTGGAACCCACACTAACCCTCCGGTGGGAGAACCACTACTACAAACAAAACTAAACAACTTAACCAAAAGCTATGCATTTAAAGATACGGAAGCAGGTTTAAATGACAATAAAGTGGAGTGCCCATAAACTCCAAAGGTTTAAACAAACTAGCCAAACTAATGCGGAAGAACAACCCTTAGAACCTGAAAGTCGTTGTACCAAAACTCTACTAACGACAAGTATAAGAACAATGGGTACAACCCCGAAACTAAACAACACCTTAAACAAATAGTTTGAGTCCGAAAAGAGTGGACTTAAACAAGAAAGATCCATGGCAGCCTGAAAGAATTGGCTCACTCTTGAATCCGGTCACGCTCAATAGCCACCTAGCTGAGGTCTATCAATAGCCGCCTGAAGATGCCCTGTACTCAACAAAGAACAAGCAAGTGCAGTATCAGTACACAACCACTGTGTACTGGTAGGATCACGTTGTTATCCCAAAAGGTGAAACATATATAAGTCATTACAACAATAATAAACATGCATACACCGAACATATACAATATTAGTCATCACTTACGAACAACGCACAATTTCACAATTCTCAAGATATACGGTTATCATTTTAGAGCAACAAACAGTCTTTCAACCTCAATCACCATTAGATATGAACGTAATCATCACAAGTAGATACACAACACAATTCAATGGTCCTCTCACGGAACCCAATTTAATGGTCCTCTCATGGAACCCACACCCAAACTGTTAGTGTATCGGTTCGTGGTACCCGATCCAAGTTAGTGTGCCGGACGTGACACCCGATCCCCTGTTTATGCCGGAACGTGGCAACCGATCCCAGTTAGTGTGTCGGAATGCAACACCTGATCCATTCAACAAGCCACAATCACAATCATAATGTACATTCTCATAATCATACAGTCAATTCATGATTTCATGGCATACAATTATTCAATCAACCTTATTCGAGTAGTGTGATCAATAACGCAACATTCACATACATACATGCATCATAATGTAGTAATTGCAAACATATATCACACCAACATAAAATAAAAAACCATCACCTACCTCGAATCCAAGCTTGAATCCCCTAAGGCACTTGAATCTTCCCTTTCCGGATTCTTCCCGCTTGTTCGTGGTCTAAAAATATACAATTAACGCAAGGATCAACAAATGAGGCCTAATTACCTGGATTATAATCAATAATATAAATCCTAGGCCAAACCCTTGATCCCCATAACCAGATTAGGGCTTTTCCACCATAATTCCCCGATCAAAACCCTCTCCCATCGATAACTACCCATGAATTTACATTCTACAGATCAAAACATGGATTCGGGGAGTA
This sequence comes from Solanum etuberosum, assembly GCA_029582245.1. Taxonomy (NCBI): domain Eukaryota; kingdom Viridiplantae; phylum Streptophyta; class Magnoliopsida; order Solanales; family Solanaceae; genus Solanum; species Solanum etuberosum. The sequence continues at coordinate 10,353 of JAJONR010008246.1, forward strand.
AAAACCTTACCTTTAGCCTCAAGAATGGTGAAAAACTGTCATGAATCGCCTGGGGTTCGTTCCTTAGCTCTCAAGTTCCAAAATTGCAGAATAAAATATTTTTGGGGTTTATTTCTGACTTTAAGTCGCGTCTGTCCCGCCACAGCAGTACCACTCCGCTACAGCGGCCTGACCCTGGCGGTTAAAATTCTCGTCGTAACGGCTTGCACGGAACAGTGAGCTAATTTAATAATTCCAATACCCCCATTTCACAACACACCTTCAACCAGCGACACTCAGAAACTATCCGTTCACGCTAAGACCAGTTTTGGGAGTTCTACTCACCCGAATTCAATTACGTAAAGTCATATGGGTTACTTAACGTCTTAGCTATCTAGTCATGTGATCAAAATCATAATTAGATCTCTCATTTGTTACCAGATTTCCCTAGACCTCACTAACTCTGATTTCATCCAAATCTGGACTAGGTTAGGAAATCTCAAGTTACTACAAAAAGTTTTTCCAGCCTCATTTCTTTCCCCGTTGGCTTTTTCCATAACGACGGGATCAGGTCGTTACAATAGATACCAATTTACCCATCACTCGTCCCCGAGTGACAACTAGGAGAAAAGGGCTAAAACAAGGTAGAGTAGTATCTAAATCATCGAATAACTGGGGATACGTGTCCCGCATACTTTCTCTGTTGACTCTGCGCTTCTAGAAGCTTAGCTTGGATGTTTCTCACCTTATCTTGAGCATCTTTAACCAGATCAACTCCCTAAGGGTTTCACATCTTCAACCTCAAACCAACCAATTGACTACCTACACATCCTCCCATACAATGTCTCAATGAGGTCATCTCAATACTCGAATGATAATTATTGTTGTATGTATACTTAACAAACAACAAAGTTATTCCCAATAACCACCAAGGTTAATCGTACACACGTCTGCAACACGTTATCAAAGACCTTGACACAATCATCCGGATGAATCCTTTAGCACTTAAGCATGATAAAATTCCAAATCAATACTCGCTACAAATAGAAGTGAACTTGAACCAACCAACACACACTCATAATACCCAAACAATCATAGTTCTTAACAACATCTCAATCTCACAACATGAATTTCCATAAGATTAAGTTATAAAAATTTGATCTTTAGACATCAGATACTCATTGAGGGGTATGTCCAAGCATACAAACCCTCCAACAACACTGTTGAAATGCTAGATTTAGTAATTGTAGATTACCTCTTAAGAACAGTAGAATTGGACCCGATGATCCCCACATTCAACCACACATAATTGATACATGACCTCAACGACTAGATTAATATTAAGATTGTCGGACAACCATAGGTACGCATGGTATCTCTTGTATAAACTCTCATAAGCAAGGTGGTACATGTAAAACCACTTAAATACTTTAATAACTCAAGGACAACACCACATAAGTCATCTGAAATAACCACGTCTTCCCAAATCATCCCACTCAACCAAGAGAACATTGGAGGATCAGTACACCTGATCCACCACTAGGGATCCACCCACAAAAGTGAAAACACACGTGAGCTTAGCTAGTGAATCATACTCACAATACTAACAACCATCATAAACACTCCAACCATTTACCTTATTATAAACCAACACTTTTTAAATGAAACCTTTCTTAGGTACTTAACAGTCAATAGTAATAAACTTTATGACTCAACCCAAGTGTAAGTCCTTTCAAAGGTTCAATACCTGATACAATTGATCACTTCTCACCTTGCCAATTCATAACTTGACAAAATGTATTACCACGAATGTAGACTTACAATGAAAAATCTGAATTGTAAATTCAACCGTATAACACAATCTCCTTATCTATCAACATTAGCTTGTACCTTAAAGATTCTTATGAATTCATAGATCTTCGCTTATCATTGATCGCATCTCCATCGATCTTACAATATCTTTCGCTAAAAATTTAATCGCACTCATTACTAATCTAAAAAAAAACAAGCACTTATCACCACACTCGAGCTAATGTCTGTACACTCCTTTCTCAAGTCTTTTCCAATAGTTTTTAACCAATCTGATGTACCTGTGACACTATCACCATAGCCACAACAAAACAAAGAAAATCACGCGTCTCTGAACCCAATTATCTACCCCTCTGAAGATACCTCTTAGCCCTTGCAACCAACCAAATTATTCTTGTTCTCGCGTCTCTCTAAAGGTTGTACGACATCCCACTATTTTTCTTCATTATGACTCTAGCTCTTTTAAATTTGATTTGAATGGTGTCCCACCATCTCTTAAAACTTTCCATACAACCACGTTACTCACCAAATATTAGAAAACCACAACCTTAGATACTCGCAAGTCGTAATTACTATACAAAATTCGCTTAACCAACAATCTTATTATATAGTTGCATCCCATCACAATCCATCACGAACTCTTATTACCGTTACGCTTAGTCAACCTTGACTATCACTACGAAGTCAACCTTTTCATCAACATGACACCTCAAACTCAGGTATACTCATCAAAATCAAAGGACCAACCCAATTTTTTATTTTTGTTATACGCACTTTCTTACTAAAATACTTCAATTTCCTTTACCCAAGTATACTTGGGACCTTCCTTATCCATAAGCTTGTCATTTCGGTATCAATCCACTCCTTTATGGCTTAAGATAAAATCACAAGTCCTCATACTACCCTCCTTCTTCTTAACAAACAAGACAGGAGCACCCCACGGGGAAGCAGTAGGACAGATGAAACCCTTATCAAGAAGCCCTTGGATTTAAGTTTTAAGCTCTCTCAATTCTGACACCACATGAATAAACACAATAGAGGGGGATTCGGCCTCAAAGTCCCGAATATGAGCCAACTACACCAAACAATCCTGCCCCACCAGTTTCCTACCCCGCACGAAAGATATGACCTTAGCTGACTTAGGCTTGTACCCCCTTCACACTCTAACCAGTCCCTACTCGGGATCTCTAGAGTTACCGACTTAGCATTACCATTAAGCACAACATAATAGGGGGACAACTAAGTCATGCCTAAGATTATATCAAGTCAGTCATACCCAGCATAACCAAATCAACTCAAATCTGAAAATCCATAAACACAACAGGACAACACGATATACATGGGTGACTATGACTGACTCTTCAACTAGGGTAGAAACATGGATGGGGGCATCAAGTATATCACAAATCATATCAAATTCTAAGGCAAATCGCACGGACATATAAAAATAAGTAGAACCTGGATCAAACAACACATTAGCCATCCGGTCACAAACAATAATAGTACTTGTGATCACTGCATCAGACCCTCAGCCTCGGTCTTTCCCGAAAAGGCATAAACCGAGCCCTGTCATCTTGACGGGCAACCTCCTTGCCTTGCTGCACTGCTCCTCTACTTGCATTACTATTTCCCCGGCCTCCACGGCCTCGCTGATTTCCTCCTCGTATGCCCAGGTTCTCCACAATTTTAACACACTTAATAACTTAACCAAGTAAACATAGTTGTTATTGGAGCAGTCGTATCCTGACCTCTTCTTGATATACAAACAATCCATGAAATTGTAGTATAACTTCTAACCTCAATTGACATAACTTAATTTCATCATTCGCTAAACAACCCATACATGTTATGACAACAATACTAAATGCATTTTCCAAAGTAATGGTGTTCATTATCTAACCGTCCCTTACCAAAACTTCTTGAATGTTGTCACCTATAAACTTGAATCTGCAAATCTGACCTTAATCCCTTCACAAGCGACGATAGTAACTAGCGAGCCCCACAAAACTCTTAATTTCAGTCACAGAACTAAGTCGGACCCAATTCCTGACTACTTCAATCTTTTGGGGATCTACCATTACCCCATCCCTTAAACTACATGCCCCAAAAAGACAATCAAAGTCAACCAAAATTCACACTTAGAAAATTTCGCACACCCCTTTTGTTTTTGTAAGCACATGGATGCTAGCATTCGATTTATTACAAGGTTTTATAGTCTATCCTCGATTGTTGAACAATGATTGGATTGCAGGGGTTAGTTCAGATTCAATTTGGGTTCTATAAGGAGCCTTGGGAAAAAACAAAAGGAGACATGGCTGAGGTTCTATCTCGCCATGTACCTCTCTGGCGGGGAATTCCCGCTCTGGCGGCCTCACACTGGCAGAAAAATCCCGCCCCAGCGGCTCAGACGGAAACAGTACCCAGGCAATAAATTTTTCTGGGGTTTTTCTCTTTTCTAAATCTCCCAATGGTTTTCTGCCTTACTGAGCAATTTAGGATAATCCTCTGAACTAGGATAATCACTGTCTACCCCGAGTCAATCCAACGATACACAATCCAACTCATTCTCATTAATTCAACACCATAACCAACACATCCCCAGGATACACCCAGACACTCACGCGATTATTACTCAAGCGCAAGACACGTCCAGATCTTTCTTACGAATCACCTCGTCTATTATCTAGACCATTGCATCGAACTTAGTCGTGACCTTCTTTTCACAACAAGTTTCACGATACTCAGCAGTTACAACTTGCATAGTTTCAATCAATTCAGCCAGCATATTGCACATATCAAAATTCAGACCCACACTTATTGTGCACATGATCATATCATCACATCCAAGAAAATACAACTTCCACATTCACAGTTTTCAAGTTACAACTCACAGACAAGCCCGATTTCTAAATTAGTTTATTCCATAGATGACCATTACCGGTCTCCCAGTACAAGAGCAAAAATGTAAACTGATGCACCCTGCAATTGGTCAAAAGATCATTTATCCGAGGCAGTGGATACTTTTTCCGAATGGTGACCCTATTCAACTGTCGGTAGTCTATACACATCCTCTCTTGCTAGTGATGGTGTTACCACTTTTGTTGCTCTAGTTCAGACCATAGAGTGAAGGAGGAAAGATATCAATTTGTATCACCCAGATACCAACTGGATTCAAGTCATAGCACGAAGGAGTAGAAATAAGTGATTTTTTCCTAAAGTCCTATAGCCTCTTGAAGAAAAGTACGGACATCTTCGTACCGTTCCGCAAGACTCTACTAGACTCGTTTTGGTACAATGAGAGCAACGAACTTAGGGCTTTGATACCAACTTTGTCACGATCCAGACCGTCGTGATTGACACCCACACTAACCCTCCGGTGGGAGAACCACTACTACAAACCAAACTAAACAACTTAACCAAAAACTAGGCATTTAAAGATACGGAAGCAGGTTTAAATGACAATAAAAATGGAGTCCCCATAAACTCCAAAGGTTTAAGCAAACTAGCCAAACAAATGCGGAAGAAAAACCCCTAGAACCTGAAAGTCATTGTACCAAAACTCTACTAACGACAAGTCTAAGAACAAGGGGTACAACCCCGAAACTAAACAACACCTTAAATAAATAGTCTGAGTCCGAAAAGAGTGGACTTAAACAAGAAAGATCCATGGCAGCCTAAAAGAACTGGCTCACTCTTGAATCCGGTCACGCTCAATAGCCACCTAGCTGAGGTCTATCAATAGCCGCCTGAAGATGCTCTGTACTCAACAAAGAACAAGCAAGTGCAATATTAGTATACAACCACCGTGTACTGGTAGGATCACGCGGCTATCCCAAAAGGTGAAACATATATAAGTCATTACAACAATAATAAACATGCATACACCGAACATATACAATATTAGTCATCACTTACGAACAACGCATAATTTCACAATTCTCAAGATATACAATTATCATTTTAGAGCAACAAACAGTCTTTTAACCTCAATCACCATTAGATATGAACGTAATCATCACAAGTAAATACACAACACAATTCAATGGTCCTCTCACGTAACCCAATTCAATGGTCCTCTCATGGAACCCAATTCAATGGTCCTCTCATGGAACCCACACCCAAACTGTTAGTGTACCGGTTCGTGGTACCCGATCCAAGTTAGTGTGCCGGATGTGACACCCGATCCCCTGTTTATGCCGGAACGTGGCAACCGATCCTATTTTTATGCTGGAACGTGGCAACCAATCCTAGTTAGTGTGTCGGAACGCAACACCCGATCCATTCAACAAGCCACAATCACAATCACAATGTACATTCTCATAATCATACAATCAATTCATGATTTCATGGCATACAATTATTCAATCAACCTTATTTACGAGTAGTGTGATCAATAACGCAACATTCACTCACATACATGCATCATAATGTAGTAATTGCAAACATATATCACACCAACATGAAATCACAACCATCACCTACCTCGAATCCAAGCTTGAATCTCCTAAGGCACTTGAATATTCCCTTTCCGGATTCTTCCCGCTTGTTCGTGGTCTAAAAACATACAATTAACCCAAAGATCAACAAAAGAGGCCTAATTAATCGGATTATAATCAATAATATCAATCCTAGGTCAAACCCTTAATCCCCATAACCAGATTAGGGCTTTTTCCACCATAATTCCCCGATCAAAACCCTCCCCCATCGACAACTACCCATGAATTTACATTCTACGGATCAAAACATGGATTCAGAGAGTAAAAACCTTACCTTTAGCCTCAAGAATGGTGAAAAACTGTCAAGAATCGCCTGGGGTTCGTTCCTTAGCTCTCAAGTTCGAAAATTGCAGAATAAAATATTTTTGGGGTTTATTCCGACTTATAGTCGCGTATGTCCCGCCACAGCGGTACCACCCCGCTACAGCGTCCCCGCCCTAGCGGCATAAATTCCCGATGTAGAGGCTTGCATGGAACAGTGAGCTAATTTAATAATTACAATACCCTCATTTCACAACACACCTTCAACCAGCGACACTCAGAAACTATCCGTTCGCGCTAAGACCAGTTTTGGGAGTTCTACTTACCCGAATTCAATTACGTAAAGTCGTATGTGTTCCTTAACGTCTTAGCTATCTAGTCATGTAATAAAAATCATAATTAGATCTCTCATTTGTTACCAGATTTCCTTAGACCTCACTGACTCCGATTTCATCCAAATCTGGACTAGGTTGGAAAATCTCAAGTTACTATAAAAAGTTTTTCCGGCCTCATTTATTTTCCCGTTGGCTTTTTCATAACGACGGGAACAAGTCGTTACAATAGATACCAAATTTACCCATCACTCACCCCCGAGTGAAAACTAGGAGAAAAGGGCTAAAACAAGGTAGAGTAGTATTTAAATCGTCGAATAACTGGGGATACTTGTCCCGCATACTTTCTCTGTTGACTCTGGGCTGCTAGAAGCTTAGCTTGGATGTTTCTCACCTTATCTTGAGCATCTTTCACGAAATCAACTCCCTAAGGGTTTCACATCTTCAACCTCAAACCAACCAATTGACTACCTACACATCCTTCCATACAATGCCTCAATGAGGTCATCTCAATGCTCGAATGATAATTATTGTTGTATGTACACTTAACAAACAACAAAGTTATTCCCAATAACCACCGAGGTAAATCGTACACACATCTGCAACATGTGATCAAGGACCTTGACACAATCATCCGGACAAATCCTTTAGCACTTAACCATGATAAAATTCCAAATCAATACTCGCTACAAATAGAAGTAAACCTGAACCAACCAACACACACTCATAATACCCAAACAATCATAGTTCTTAACAACATCTCAATCTCACAACATGAATTTTCATAAGATTAAGTTATAAAAATTTGATCTTTAGACATCAGATACTCATCGAGGGATATGTCCAAGCATAAAAACCCTCCAACAACACTATCGAAATGCTAGATTTAGTAATTGTGAATTTAAGATTTTTTTGATGATTCTAGAAGGAATTTTTTATGATTTGAATTCATCAACTATCTTCTAATTGACGTTTTTTCCTCATTTTTATAAAGATTATATTTGTATACATCTATATTTTCATCTATTTTTATAGCGTTTCGATTGAAGAATTATTTGTTTCTCTATTACAATGGCTATAGTTATAAAAAAAAATAGTACATGAAGAACATGAGCAAAAAGAGATCGGGGTTTGTGTGATTGTCAAATTTGTATATAGTAGAATACTTATATACATAGATATTTGTATTGTAATATTAACACAAGTTAAAATGGTGGTTTGTGAATACAAGTATATCTGGATACATAAGTAATCTATCCAATTAGAAATAGACAAGCTTCAATCTAGATGTAAACATGCTAAACACATGGGGTATTCTAAGACTCAAAAGGATACATCTTATATGATCTAGCCACGAAGTGTTTTTTTGTCACCGGGGATGTGGAATTTAAGGAAAATATCTTTCCTTTTGCTAAGGCTTCTACCGGTTCACATACTCTTTTTCTTAAACCTGAACTTGATCATAATAATGATCCTCTGTTGCCTATTACTACTAGTCCTTCTGCAAGCTTGCAACAATTCACAGGTTCAAATAATGATGTTCCAAGGTCTGAAGATTCTAATAATGATGCTCCAAGGTCGGGAGTATCTACAACTTCTAGCATCATTCCTCCAGCTGCAACAGTACCACCTGTGGTTCAATATATAACTCAACTTATAAGTGAATCTAGTGTTGAACATATAGCTCAACATGTGGCTCAACCTAGTTTGCAACAACACCCAACCAACAAGGAGGTTAACTAGAGGAACTCATCGACGTTGTTGGATGAAAGAGTTCGTGTCTCTCACTATTGATAATGCTACACCTTATGCACTGTCAAGTTATATATCTTATGATCATATTGATCCTAAGTATGTTGCATTCATTTCTACTGTTTCTAGTGTTACCGAACCCTCTACATATACAAAATCTATTAAAGACAAGCAATGAGTTAAAGCCATGAAAGCTGAGGTAAATGCCTTACAACAAAACAACAGATGGGTGATAGTGCAACTACCACATGGCAAAACTTCAATTGGCTGCAAATGAGTTTACAAAATTAAGTACAAGGCTAATGGGGAGAGAATAAATTATCAAGAGACATTTAGTCCAGTAGTAAAAGTGGTAACTGTTAGATCAATATTGGCTATTGCAATCGCTAGAAGGTGGCACAGACATCAAATAGATGTATACAGTGCCTTCCTTCAAGGTGATCTATATGATGAAATCTAGATGAACTTGCAACTAGGATTACAAGTTTGCAAACTTAAAAAATCCTTATATGGACTGAAACAAGCACCAATACAGTGGAATACAAAATTAGTAGAAGCACTACTAAGGTTAAAATTTGTACAGAGTCAATATGACCATTCTTTATATACCAAGAAGATAGAAAAAGGATTCACAGTTGTGTTGGTTTATGTAGATGATATGCTTTTCACTTGAACCAATCCACAACTAATCAAAGAAATAAAATGTGCACTACATACAACTTTCAAAATGAAGGATTTGGTGAACTAAAGTATTTCTTAGGAATAGAGTTTGCAAGAGCCAAATCAGGAATTATAATGCATCAAAAAATATGCATTGAAATTGATCTCAGAGACAAGAGTACTCAGTGGTGCAAGGCCAGCTATTACACATGTGGACAGTAACGTCAAGTTAACCACTAAAGAGTATGATTAACACCAGAAGAAGAAGGCAGAAGAGTCAAGTACTAAGGAAGTAGATGAAGTGATGAAGATTAGGCAAGCTATCAAAGGTTAATTGAAAAATTATTGTACTTAACTGTAACAAAACCTGACATAGCATATAGTGTGCAAACACTTGGCCAGTTTCTCCAGCAACCAAAAAGATCACATATGGAAGCATCTCTCAGAATAGTCAGGTGTATCAAACAACAACCTGGCTTTGGAATTCTCATGTCTAGCAACAAGAAGGACACAATCTCAGCATTCTCTTATGTTGATTGGGCATCATGCTGCTTCACAAGAAGATCAATTACAGATTTTATTATAAAACTAGGTGATTCACTCATCTTATGGAAGTTAAAGAAGCAAAATACTATTTCAAGAAGCTTAGCAGAGGTTGAATGCATAAGCATGACAACTACTGTGTCTAAACGAACTTGGTTAATTGGATTAATGAAGGATCTTGGAGTGCAGCTATAACTACCCGTGTATATTTACAGTGATAGCAAGTCAACAATTTAGATTGATGTCAATCCAGTATTCCATGAAACGACCATCACATTGACATCGGTTGTCATTTTATAAGAGAAAAAATTCAGAAAGAACTACTCAGAAAAAAATATATGTCAAGTAAAGATCAACCAACGGATGTCCTTACAAAAGGCTTAAGTAGACTACAACATAAAGTTCTCATGTCCAAGCTATGAATGTTCAATTTATTTATGGAAATACTACAGAATATAACAAACATTAATATACATTTAAAATAAATAGCGACAGTTTTTTTTTATGTTATATGGATATAACTACACAATAAATAGCAAAGTTATTTATATACAAATAACAGGAAAGTTAAATACACCCCGATCTTGCAACATGAGTGAAACACACCTCTGCTATTAATATTAGAAAAAATGTATCTTGTAACTTAAACTGAGCAACTTTTGTTGATTTTGAGTTTTTCAAGTTGGATGAACCTTTTAATAAGTTGTCTTGTAATGTGAGTAAATGTTTCTTGTTCTGCTTCTGCTATTAATATTAGAAAAGATTGTATCTTGTTACTTAAGTGACTAACTTGAAATCATTTTAGCCACTTGACATGTTCTTGTTTTCCTTCTATCTCTTTACTCTTTTTTAACACAATATGAACTAATGTAACTGGATCTCTCTGTCACTATTATAATATAACACTAATATTACTGGATCTCTCAGTCATCACTAGAATTAAAAATTTGATTAGTGATGGATGTAGCACTTAAGAGAACAAATGAGATTCTATTACTGTGTTAGATATTTTAATGTCCATATAATGTATAGTTCTGATTGTTGATTTAAATAGAGGATTCTCTTGTTGTGTTGCAATTAAAATTTTTGGTGTGGATTTCCGAATGACAACAGCTGCCAGTATCTTATTAAATGTTTCCATACACAAAAAAAATAAAGTATTGAAACTATGATGGCGTTGATTTTAAAGTCTTATGTTACTATTGTTATTATTAGCATTGGATTGTGAGGATTAGAAAGTGATTGTGTGTTTCTCTAATTTCAGGGACAAGGTTCTTAAACATTGGGCACGATCAAGAAGTAGTTTTTAAGGCGTACAATGGAAGTTTTTGCTTTTTGGCCATATGTATATGGATACAACGATAACTGGACTACTAGCGTGTTATTATATATATATGTATAGTTGAATTTCTAGTACTGGAAGTATTTATAATATTTAACTCGAAAATGCTTTTGTATTAATTTTGTGAAATACAGTTAACGGTTTTTAAAATCTATATATATATATATATATATTGATTTTAGAGAACTTAATTCAAAACTTTAAATATTGTTCTTCAGTGATGAGATGAATGTTGCCACAAATGCTATAGTAATTTTAGTGGTGATTTTTATATACTACTAAAAATTACTTTTTGCAGTGACATAAAAGTTGCCACTGATAATTAGTTGATTTTGTGGCGGAAAAAGTCACTGCTAATTAATAGTGTGTAGCAGCGAGATGAAAGGAGATACTACTAGTTTATAGCTTTTTGCAACGGTAGGAGTCGCTACTGATATTAATATTTAGTAGCGACAAAAGTTGCCACAGAAAGTTTATACGTTTTTGTGGCAACAATCTCGCCACTAAAGGACTTGTTGTAGTGGCGACTTGGCAAATAGTTGTGTTTCGATTTATTTTTTGTGGCATATTTGTCAACAAATTGTGACGGATTATGTCGCCACAGATGAGTTTCTTTTGTGACCAACAGAGAAGAAGTTGCCACAAATATTATTTAGTGGCGACATTTGGGTATTGTGGCGACTTCTGCCGCCACAATAAGGCAGATTTCTTGTAGTGAATTTAAGATTTTTTTGGTGATTCTAGAAGCAATTTTTATGATTTGAATTCATCAACTGTCTTCTAATTGAAGTTTTTTACTCATTTTTTTGAACATTATATTTGTATACATCTATATTTTCATCTATTTTTATAGGGTTTCGATTGAAGAATTATTTGTTTCTCTATTACAATGGCTATAGTTATAAAAAAAAATAGTACATGAAGAACATGAGCAAAAAGAGATGGGAGTTTGTGTGATTATCAAATTTGTATATAGTAGAATACTTTATATACATAGATACTTGTATTGTAATATTAACACAAGTTGAAATGGTGATTTGTGAATACAAGTATATCTGGATACATAAGTAATCTATCCAATTTGCAAAAAGATTGATTAGGCAATACAAGTATAGTTGGATACATTAATACTATATTTTTATAAGTAAATACATGAGTTAACACCAAGCTTCAAGTATTACAGGAAAAATTAGACCAAAAAGAGATTGACGTTTGTTAACCTTTTCAGCCGAATACTTACACACTATGATACCTACACATTCTATTATTTTTCATTTTTCTTATATCTGGGTTGTCCAATGTATCCATCTTTGTTTAACAACAATGTATTCATATGTATACTATATTGGTGTATTCGTTTTTTGTTTAACAATAGTGTATCCATTTTTCAAATTGTCATGTTCATATACTAAATTGTTATACAAACCTTGTTTGATATATTAATACATTAAGTTTTTATAAATACTTGTATCCTTGATATATTAATACTTTAAGTTTAATAAACGGAGATACCAATTTGAATTTGTACAATTAATATATTTTCCTTATTTAGTTCATTGTATCAATGTATAAATAGAAAAATAAAAAACATATACAAAGATACAGCTAGAAAAAGACATACATTATAGTAAATTTTTGTAAATAACATACTTATCTCTATTGAATTTTAATAACCCTAAAAATATAGTTATTTGTGTAAGTTGCTCTCTATTTATCACTCCTAGCTTGAGGGGGGTTGTTGGATAGAATGACACTGTCATGCCCAATGCAAATTGTGGCCCAATAAACTAATATGACTCATATACTTAGATAGTTAAATTAGTTAACTATAAATATCCCCAATGTACTCCTAACGACAACCAAGTCTTCTCCTTTCTATACTCTTTGATTCAATGATATTTTCTCTCTCTCTCTTCTTGTGAGGATCTTGAGGATAATAGTAACTTAGTTCAATTTCAAATTCTCTTATGATATGAACAATTAAGAAAGAATAAACCCAACGAATTTATAAACTTTTTTTGGATTTCAATGTAATATTTTACCATTTAAGAGTGAAACGTGTTTAAATAAAGTGACATAAACAACAAATCATCTACAAATTTAAGAGGAAAGTTTTATTTTTAAACTACTGTAAGATGAAAGTTTTATTTTTAGCGCACAACACAATCATAAGAATGCACACATAAAAGTATTTAACGTAAATAAGATGGAAGTTTTATTTTTAAGAATGAATAACTAAAGCTTGCAAAGAAAATATAAAAAGTTAAATAAGGTGGAAGGTATTTTTTTAAATAAACAACTTATTATTATAAATTAGGCAATGCATATTATTTTGAATACAACAATTTAAATAATTAATAAGAAATAATCTTAACATAACTAATCAGAACAATTTATTCCAACATAACTTATATTATTTTAAAAAATATAGGTCAAGTTAAAATACCGTGAATTTAATTTTTAAAGTAAAGTTAGAGTGGGAAAAGGATTGTCAAAAACTTTATAATAAATAGGGTAATTACGTAAAAGAAACCAAAAGTTCAGTTTTGGGGCTAAAGTTGCACTTACCTCGCTCCCAACCAACCAACCAACTAGGTTTTGTCAATTCGTGGTCACGTCTCCATCGCCACCTCCTCCACTACCTCCACCGCCAACGCTGCTGCCGCCATGTCCACCTCCACCGCTGCTGCTGCCACCACCACAACCGTTGGTAACATCAGAAGATGAGAGCAGAAACGAATCGGATTCGGAAAATGTAGATGAATCGGATTCGGATGAAGATGTAGAAGAATCGGAAGAAGAATGGGTGGATGAGGAAGATAGTGACTCTGTATGTTCTGAGCCACTATCTCCTCGGTCGAATGAAAGCTATGACAACCCCAGTATAGAAGAATTAATTGAAGAATTGTATACCCCTATCCTTCCTGGTGAGGGATAGAGAGTTTTGGAAGAGGTACTTCCAACAGGTCCGTGAGAGTGAGGTATCATCTTTTCTCTCCATCGCTAGCTTCTTTTTGTTGCTATTGCCTGTTTTTCACTCCTTCCTTCTGTTTGTTGCTATGCTCTGTTTTTCACTCCTTCCTTCTGTTTGTTGCTATGCTCTGTTTTTCACTCCACTAGTTGCTATTGCCTGTTTTTCACTCCTGTTGTTGGCTTCTGTTCTGTTTTTCACTGATTGTTCACTTTCCTCCTTATCTTCAACCCTCCATTACACTAGATTCTCAATTCACAATTATGTACAAAAATAATATATGCAAATATTGGACTATTACATTCATCACAAGTTAAAGTTCAAGCGGTAGAAACAGTAGATTCTTATTTCTAACATGACATTTCATGTTTCAATATCCGGTCTCACCTCTCCATTAGGTAAAATAGTATCTTATTCGACTGGCTAACTCTATAATTTGTTATGTCTTAGCTGGATTTTCAATGAAACTTGGCTGCTGGCAAGACTATGATAGTTAAAGGAACTCAAAAGGGTTTAGGAAAGATAGTGAGGGAAGACATTGATGGATATATAGTACCACTTCTCAAAAAACATTAATTGATACCCTAACTTAATAGAAAGGAAGAAATTAAAGGACTTCAAGAAAAGAGTTTATAATATGCTTGCTCATGTTTTCTAGCATAACTATGGATGCCAAGCGTGAGGTTTAAATGCTCAATTTTTCTGCTTCAATTGTTTTTGGCTTTCAACTCTTACAATCTTTAGGCCCTAATAGAAGAAAAGGGGAGTTGGCCAAAAGCTTGAGAAAAAAATGGAGCATTCCACTCATCTGATTGTTTTTCCAGCTTTATATTTTTATATAAATATAAATACATGTGGCTTTCTTTTCTCTTTTTATTGTATAATTTTGGTCTAATATATATATAACTTGTGCATTTTTTAAGCTTACTTCTTACAAGAACATATTGGTTGCAATAGGTGATGTTTGTCTCTAATTGGTTGACTTGTACTTTGATAGGGATTTGACAGTAGAGATTATCCTGGTTTTTGTCGATTGGCTACTGTACACCCCAACATTTTAAAAGGTCCTGCTAATTTTGAAATGTTGAAGGGTTATGCTAGAGAGGCACTTGGGCAGTACAATGAGAAAAAGGTATGTTCTAGTCACACTTCCCATTGTCTTTCTAGTTGTTCTTTTTCCTTGTTTTCTCTAGAAAGCTGAGAAAGTTTCTGTGGATTCATTTTAGGACACTAAATATGAGGTCAAGGATATTCTCAAGGTTAATGGATCTGTGCTGTAAAGACATCAATTTCTTTATTACCTTTACGGTTCCGAATGGCGAGAAGGAATATTTTCAAGCTAAGATGGTGCGGCATCTAGATCAATCTTTGGATTTCCCGATCGTTAGGCCAAGGGTAATGAGATCGGCTATGCATTCCTTTTTACTTTTTCTTCAAGTTTCATAACTTTAAAGAATTAATGACTAAATTTCAGCATCTGCAAGTTATTTACTCTCTTGTGCTTTTATGTAGGTGAAGGAAGGTCGGGACATAGAGTAATATGTGAGGTGTGTGCATCATTTTGGCTGGGGTCAAGCTTTAGCTTTGCTGTTGTCAATGTCAGTAATTGAAAGTGGATTATCTCAAGTCTATAGTGTAAATGTAAAAGTTAGGAAAAACAACTGTTAGAATTTATGGAAGATTGTTGGTTTTAAGCTTAAGAGAATATAATTGTGATGTTTTATTATTCTATATCCTATTGTTTTGGTTGAAGCTCAAGGAAATAGTATTTGTATTCCTTGTATTGGTCGTATCTTTTTTATATTATTACAGAGTAGAGATATTTTGTCTGGACTAGCCACTAAAGTTGGATCCTCCAGAATTTGTTTTTTTCTTGAGATCTGAACAACATAGAAGTAGAGTAGCATGAATAAGTTCTTTGATGGTTGTATTTGTTATCTAGTCTGAGATATATACTTCATCTATTCCTTGAAATATAAGGTCTTTGTGGAAGAATGAATTTAACCAAGTTAGACTGGTGGCAAATTCTTTCACTACTTGGTAAGGATTATAGAAGGTGAGCTTTACATTTCCACTACTTAGGGGTTGTTTGGTCGGGTGTATAAAAATAGTAAGGACCTATTTGAAAAGCCCCCGGTAATTAGATTTGGTGTAATTGGGTGTTAATTCTACTGTATTCTCCAATTCACCCCTCATGGATGCTATCTATTCTAATTCTAACTTGTTGGATGCCAACTCGGCCCTTCGACTTAGTGCGTCAGCAAATTGGTCCTCCCAGGCTTGTACTCAAAGACCATGTCGAACTCTGCGTCAAAGTCTTGTCACCCTGCCCGCTTGGGGTCTGAGTAAGGAAAGAGACTGTGGATTGTTGGTAATTACTAGCTAATTATTTCTATTTCTATTTCTATTTCTATTTCTATTTCTATTATTTTAAGTTCTTTTATTATTATTATTATTATTATTATTATTATTATTATTATTCTAAAAGTTTAGTTTTTCTTTTATATTATTTAATATTTATATGATAATGTTATAGGGTTCAATCTTTGTTTAGTCTCCGACTAATTTAAGTAACAAATGGTTCAATCTTTGTTTAGTCTTTCTTCGACTAATTTAAGTAACAAATGGTGAATTTAAATGAGTAAAAATCAAGAAGTGGGATGAACTAGGAAAGTGTTCATCATAGCTTTGTAATAACTTCGGTTCTATGTTCATACAAATTCATTTCATACAACATAATACGAAGTAAATAAATTCAATACTAGGTCTAATGGTTTCTCAACCAAATAGATGCTTTTATATTTTCAATTACTTCGAACTTGAAAAGATGAAAATGCAAAATGGGTGATTTGGAGAGTGCATGGAAGGTGTTTGATAAAATGCCTGACAAGGGATGTTGTAGTTTGGAATGCAATGATTTCTGGGGTTGCACGGAGTGTAGACCCTGTTAAGGATGCAAATTGTTTCTGAAATTAGTCCTAGTTCGGTGACGTTATTGAATTTGCTTCTTGCTGTTTTTTGTAAATTAAGGGATGCGTGGATGTGTAGGTGTATACATGGTTATGTGTATAGGAGAGTGTTTCCAGTTTCAGTTAATAATGCGTTGATTGATACTTATGCGAAATGTAGTTATGCTAATGTTGCTCGTCGAGTTTTTTCTGAGTTAAGGTGGAAAGATGATGTTTCTTGGGGTACAATGATGGCTGGTTATGCATATAAATGAGAAGTTTTATGAGGTTTTGGAATTGTTTGATTGGATGGGCTTGAAGATGAGCAATGTATCAGCAGTAAGTGCATTGCTTGGTGCTGGTGAAACGGGTGATTTAGGGAGAGGGATTGAGATTCATGAATGTGCAATTCAAGAAATGATTGATTCTGACGTTATGATTGCTACTTCTTTGATGAAAATGTATGCAAAGTGGAGTGTTAGACAAGGCTAGAGATCTGTTTTGGGGAATTACGGGAAGAGATTTGGTTGCTTGGTCTGCTGCAATAGCTGCTTTCTCACAATCAGGATATCCTCAAGAGGCGCTCTCTCTGTTTCGAGATATGCAGAATGAGTATTCACAGCCAAATAATGTTACTCTGGTGAGCGTAATCCCAGCTTGTGCAGAGCTAAGGGCAGTGATATTAGGAAAGAATGTCCACTGTCATGCCATCAAAGCCAGTATGGATTCTGATATTTCAACAAGAACTGCCTTGATTTCCATGTATGCTAAGTGCAACCTGTTTACTTCTGCACTTAATCTGTTCAATAAGATGCCACTGATCGAGTTAGTGACATGGAATGCTCTGATTAATGGGTATGCCAAGATAGGTGACTGTTATAATGCATTGGAAATGTTTTGCCAATTAACATTAGCTGGATTTTACCCAGATCCAGGGACAATGGTTGGTGTGCTTCCAGCTTGTGCCTTCCTGGGTGATGTATGGTTGGGAACGTGCCTTCATTGTCAAATTATCAGATACGGGTTTGAGTCAGACTGTCATGTGAAGAATGCTCTAATTGACATGTATGCCTAATGTGGAAGTTTATCTTTGGCTGAGTTCTATAAGGATGAGGTATCCTGGAACACAGTGATTGCAGGATACATGCATAATGGACTTTCCAAGTAAGCTCTTTCTGCATTTCATTCCATGAAATTCGAATCATTTCAGCCCAATGTGGTGACAATTGTGAGCATCCTGCCTGCGGTGTCACATTTGACATACTTGAGAGAGGGTATGACTATGCATGCCTACATAATCAAGAGTGGCTTTCAGTCCCATAAGCTTGTAGGGAACAGTCTTATCGATATGTATGCCAAATGTGGTCAACTTGACCTTTCAGAGCGTGTATTTTTGGAGATGAAGAACACTGACAGTGTTTCTTGGAATGCTTTACTTACAGCATATTCTATGCATGGAGAAGGTGATCGTGCTCTTTCTGTTTTCTCTCTAATGGAAAAGATAGACATCGAAGTTGATTCAATATCCTTCATTCTTGTCTTGTCTGCCTGCAGACATGCAGGTTTGGTTGAAGAAGTAAGGAAAATATTCCACTGCATGCATGACAAATATCATATAGAACCAGAAGCAAGACGAAATCTGCAAATGATAGGATATACATCTCAATTTTGTTTATGTTTTTAGGTTCTGCAACTTCATGTACAGTCGGTCTTTCTATCTCTCTTTCTCCTTTTGCTTTGTATCTGTCGTGTTTAGATGAGTTGATATTAGTCTATTTGAAGTAAATTTCTTGTGTTTTTACATAGGGCTTACATGTAAATAGCAAGTCTTCTATTTTGTTGAAGGTCTACAAGGGAGTGGGTTGTTTCTCTCAAAATGCATAGTTAAACATGATGGGCACTTATTCACAGGAGAGCTTCTTTGATTTTGCTTTGAACCTCTCTTTTCACATTTTTTACTGGCTTTATTTCTAGTCTCTTGAGATTTTAAATCTCTGTTTCGCTTTAATCATGGTGGTGCAATTTCAGGATATGCAACTTTTGGCGCGCGCACTGCCAGTATTGTATTGCATGTTTCACATAGAAATGCTTTGCTTGAATACATTAGGATATACTTTCATTTCCATCCATATGGTGCATGTTGTATGAGTTTCCATTAACCCACTGTCTTGGTCATTAATCGTCACAATAAAGTTGAGAATAAAAGAAAAAAAGTTTTTTAAAAGTAAATTACCCCAACTATAGAGCTTAGATATCGGTACTTTTAATCAGCCAGCTTATTGTTCTTTCTATTATTTTCTACACGTTACTTGTCATCTACTTAATCCCCTTAATATTTCATAGTGTTGTAATTTGACAACAAATATAAGAAGTTTTTAATCTTTATATTCAACTATCTAAAAATTGAGAACTCAAATATTATGACCACAAAAACAACAATCTCAAAGATTAAAGAAACTAAGTGAAGCAATCGGTATATTTAAGGGTGGCAGCCTAGGGGCAAATGCCTAACATGGGTCGATCCCAATTGGTATAAAAGAGTGTCAGCTCAGCGGCGAAAGCCTAGCATGGGCCGATCCCAATTTGTGTAATTATGAGGACAACATATTAGGGGTTAAAATTCCTAGCATATTCTACCACTGACCATTTGTATCACATGCCTTACAAAGATTATAATGCACAGAAAAGTAAAGAAAAGAACATAACATACATGATCCCACAAGAGTAAACAAAGGTGGTCTTCTATTATGATCTATGCACTTATATATTGGTGTTTGATTTCATTTGAGCCCTTGTTTTACATATGCTATTGCCTTACATATTCGGTATACATTTATTGTACTGACGTCCCTTACGGGGATGCTGCAGGCACAGGTACTCCAGCTAGTAGACCTCTTTAGTAGGAGCACAGGTACTCCGCTGCTATTGGTGAAGCTCCAGGTTGATTCGGGGCTTACCAAGTCTTTGACACCTATATATTTTGTTACTGTATCATAGTTAAGGGTAAGGCGCGGCCTTGTCCAGTCCTAAATTAAGGTTTTCTATCTTTTAGAGGCTTTGTAGACTAATTATATAGTTCAATTGTGTCTTGTCTCTTTATAGTTGTGGCCTCAACAGCCAAGCATTGTATATAAGTTTTGGGTTTACCTATGTTGGTTCTTATCACTGCATCCTATATGAACTTGTCACAACTCTAAATTGTCATAGTTATATATGCATAGTAAGAACAAGTTATATGTGTGTTCTCTCGGGCATCGGGTGCCTATCTCCCAAGGAGTTTGCAATGTATTCTACAACTCTCAAGTTCATTTGTCACCTGTAGTTTGAAGTGGCTCAGGATGACAAATCAAGATTCAATAAGTAAATCATGGAAAATTGACGTGTGCACATGCAGATGTGCAACATATTTTGCTAAGTTCATCACCCCAATGGATGTCTTTGATTTCCTTAATTTAGCTATGTGAGGAAGCTCTATGGTACCCAGAATTCTCTTAATCTGTTTAAAAAGGAAAGATTAAAAGTGAACAAGCCTTAAATTAACTAGGGGTCTTGGAAATACAATTTCCACAATATCATGTTCCCTCTAGACCATCAAAGAGAATAGTATGCAAGTACTGAGTCCTTGAAGAGATCCTCCATATAAGAAAGAGCCACTGCAGTGCTTCTAGGATATGCTTAAATTGTTCAACTACATCATGTGCAAATCTGGAGGTAACCTCTGTCATTTGCTGTGATACATTGGCAATTTCAGCACTATAAGATTTTGCTTTTTCATTGATTGTTTCGACTGTAGCTTTCTCCCTTGCAAACCATATGGACATTTCCAAAAGGGCATCAGTGAGTTGCTGCAAAGAAAAGAAGGCACTCATAAATGACGTTATGGAAACAGTTGAATGGAGCCTCAGAATACATGTTCCAAAAGCAACTTCAGTTATTACCATAGATAAATCTTCATTTTCTTCTACCAAAAAGTTGACAGAAGTTTCCAATCAGATTTTTCCAAACATAAACACACTTCTTGAACTTATTTACACTAGTTTGAGCACACCATACCTACCTGCACAACATGTTCGACACAAACAGGAATCCTTGGCTCTTTTGGAGTCAAGCACATTAGAGCTCTTTCTCCCTAACAATGTGATACCGTCAGAAAAGATAGAAATGCCTTAGGCAGCACAAGAAAATCAACCTTCAAAACAATTTGCATGAAACCTCAAGTTTTGTCTTCTCCTGGATGGCATTCCTAAGTTTGGATTCTGTGTCTCTCAACTTTGCTTTTGTTTTCTCCAAATCTTTTCTAATGTTTTCCTTCTCTCTGACTAAGGAACTAGATGATAAGCATGACAGTTCCTTTTAAAGACTTTGAATTTGAGAAAGGTGTTCAGATTTTTCTGCTTCATACTTTTCAGAGATTTCCTATAAGGCCTAAGCATGGGTAACACAAACAACCAAAAACCCGAAGCTTGACATAGCTTTGGTAGTTTTCCATATAGTCGAAAATAGGCCTAGCCCATCCTGGGTAAACCTCCCCCCTCCCCCCACCACCCCCGGTGATCTTTCCGATCACCGGACTCCCTCTCCTCCCTCTCTTTCTCTATGCTTTGCCTTCTCTCTCTTTATCTCTCTTCCATCTCTCTTTTTTGCCTGTTCCTACAATCATGGAGGAAACCATTTACTTCACGATTGACTTCAAATCTTTTGAATAAGACTAATTGGAACTTCTGGGAGTGGTACGAATGGACGGAAAGAGGAAGAAGTGACATCATCAGAACTTCTTTCAGCAAGAAATCTATGGAGTGGATTGTTTAGACATTGCGATAGGTACTCATTTTGTATTCTCCATTTCCCCAAACAGAGTATTCGAAGCCGCCGGCCATAGTCTCCAGTTGCTTGCTAAATTTCCGGCTACTAATTCCCGATCTCCTCTCACTTCCTGTTGAATAGAAAATGGCTGATGGTGAGGACATTCAGCCCCTTGTTTGTGACAATGGAACTGGAATGGTGAAGGCTGGATTTGCTGGTGATGATTCTCCTAGAGTTGTGTTCACTAGCATTGTTGGTCGTCCTCGCCACACTGGTGTTATGGTTGGAATGAGACAGAAGGATGCATATGTTGGTGATGAAGCTCAATCCAAGAGGGGTATCTTGACCTTGAAAATACCCAATTGAGCATGGTATAGTCAGCAACTGGGATGATATGGAGAAGATATGGCATCATACTTTCTACAATGAGCTTCGTGTTACCCCCGAGGAGCACCCTGTTCTGCTCACTGAAGCACCTCTCAACCCTAAGCCAACAGAGAGAAAATGACCCAGATTATATTTAGACCTTCAATGTTCTGGCTATGTATGTTGCTATTCAGGCTGTGCTTTCCTTGTATGCTAGTGGTCGTACAACTGGTATTGTGTTGGACTGTGGTGATGGTGTGAGTCACACTGTCCCTATCTATGAGGGTTATGCTTTGCCGCATGCCATTCTTCGTTTGGATCTTTCTGGCCGTGATCCAACTGATAACCTGATGAAGATTCTCACTGAGAGAGGTTACATGTTCACCACCACTGCTGAACGGTAAATTGTCTGTGACATGAAGGAAAAACTTGCCTATGTGGCTCTTGACTATGAGCAGGAGATTGAAACTGCCAGGAGCAGCTCCTCCATCGAAAAGAACTATGAATTGCCTGATGGACAAGATATTACAATTGGTGCTGAGAGGTTTCCGTTGCCCAGAGGTCCTCTTCCAGCCATCTATGATTGGTATGTAAGCTGCAGGTATCCATGAGACTACCTACAACTCCTTTATGAAGTGTGATGTTGATATCAGGAAGGACCTCTACGGTAACATTGTGCTCAGTGGTGGCTCAACCATGTTCCCTGGTATTGTTGATCGTATGAGCAAGGAAATCACTGCCTTGGCTCCCAACAACATGAAGATCAAGGTTGTTGCTCCACCGGAGGGAAAGTACAGTGTCTTGATTGGAGGATCCATCCTAGCATCAGTTAGCACCTTCCAGCAGATGTGGATTTCAAAGGGCGAGTACGATGAGTCTGGTCCATCCATTGTCCACAGGAAGTGCTTCTAAGTGAACTCAGGTCTGCTGTTAGGCAAGTCTTTTTGAGATGGGGCTATGAAAGAAGGGCGCCATTAATAACATTGTACTGCTGATACTATTTCATGTTTCCAGTGCGAGCCTCTTTTGTCTGGAAATATCCCTTCTTGAACTTGAACTCTTTAGGTTGTTTGTAGTTGAGGAGAATGATTGTGTTGTTGTTTATTATTTTGTTGGGGTTTTATCTTTTCATTTCCTTTGTTTTTCTATTCTATGGTACTTCTTTTTTAGTCTTGGGAACAGATGTGTCGATATTTATTGAAAAAAAATCTAGACATTGCGAGAGGCATCCACAATGACTGGAAATAGTGTTAAAAGGTGGAGGAAAAGGGATGCCTTTTCAGAGATCTTTTCTGCTCGAAACTTTAACAAGTATGAGAGATATATTAGCCTGATTAATGTAAGGGGAAGGAGAAGAGCAGTGCTTATTATTCCGGAAATAACCTTCAACGTTGGATGTAAATTCATAATCGACAAAGTTAGAAGGTTTCGCAGCAAACACAAGATTGCCACTAACATAGAGAAGTACAGATTAGTGGACAGTAACATCCCTTTTACAGAAGCAGTCAAAAGTATTAAAAGGGCAAATAGACCAGGAGGTGAAATGGCTCATTAGTTCATTTATGAAGGAGGGGGCAGAATCTGCATTTTAGACACTTTGTTACTCCCTGTATTGCCTGCTGTAGACATGAATTTGTTCACTTTCTTGTGATCAGCAAATTGTATTTGTCAAAGCTAGATATGGAAAACCATCATTTCTTTTAATAAAATCCTTCAGTAACAAATATTTATGATAGTTACCTGATATCTGAGATAGAAAAATACTATATTGTTTTCTTTATTGATTTTTCAGATGAAATTTAACTGGGTGGGAAAAAACGTCCTCCACTCTCAAGATCAAGGAAACACTAGTAAGTCACAATTTTATTAACCACTACTATTGTGTTATTTTTTGTTATTACTATTAATAGTATTCTTAATTGTTATTGATAAGGTTTGGAGAGAATATCTTGTTTATTGTTCAATGATTACAGCGATATAAATACATAAAGAGTACTAACTAACTATGGTAACTAAATAATCAAATCCATACAAATTAGCTAAACTACCATATATACAATATTGTGCAGCTGTAAATTGATTCTGTAGCACTTCCCCTCAAGCTGGAGCATAGATATTGATCATGCCCAGCTTGTTACAAAAGTAATCAACTCGAGTTCCATTTAACGTTTTTGTAAACAAATCAACTAGTTGCGCTCCTGTCTTCACGAACTAGTGGAAATCATTTTTTCCTGAATCTTCTCACGAATAAAATGGCAATCGACCTCAATATGTTTAGTTCTTTCATGATACACCGGATTTGAGGCAATATGAAGAGCAGCTTGATTATCACACCAAAGCTTAACTGGTGTTTGATGCTTTATGCCAATTTCCGTTAAAAGATGATGTATCCACATAATCTCACAACTAGACTGTGACATAGCTCTGTACTCGGATTCTGCACTAGATCGAGATACAACACTTTGCTTCTTACTTCTCCATGAAACTAAGTTCCCTCCAACAAACACACAATAGCCTGTAGTCGATCTCCTATCAATTTTGAATCCAACATAGTCAACATCTGTAAAACACTCAACATGAGTATGACCTTGATTGCTATACAATATGCCAAGTACAGGGGCTCCTTTCAAGTAACACAAAATCTATTCCAAAGCTTCCCAATGTTTAATCGCAGGTGTGGACATGAACTGGCTAACAACACTTACCGCAAAAGCAGTATCCGGACGAGTCACAGTAAGGTAGTTTAACTTCCCAACTAACCTTCTATATTTCTCTGGATCATCAAAAGGATCACCATCATCTGTCATAAGATGCACATTAGGAACCATTGGAGTACTACAAGGTTTGGATCCCAACTTTCCAGTGTCAGCAAGCAGGTCAAGAATATAATTTCTTTGAGACAAAATAAAATTCCCCTCTTGCTTCTATTTACTTCTACTCCCAAAAAGTATCTTAACGGGCCCAGATCCTTCATTTGAAATCTGATATTTAAGAAAGACTTAAGGGAAGAAATCCCTGCATAATCACTTCCTGTGATGACAATGTCATCAACATATACAACAAGGAGAATAGAGCCAAATGTTGATTGCCGAAAGAAGACTGAGTGATCACATTTGCTCATTTTCAACCCAAAATCTTGAACTACCTCACTAAAGTTGCCAAATCAAACTCGTGGACTTTGCTTCAAGCCATACAAAGACTTCTTCAAATGACAGACTATCGCATACTCCCCTTGAGCAACAAAACTGGGTGGTTGCTCCATATAAACTTCCTCCTGAAGATCACCATGAAGGAGTGCATTCTTGATATCTAACTGATGCAAAGGCCAATTCTCAGAAGCAACTAGAGAAATGAACAAGCGAACAGAAGTGGGTTTGGCAATTAGAGAGAAGGTGTCTGAATAATCTACCCCATATATCTGAGCATACCCTTTAGCCACAAGTCTAGCCTTAAGTCTTGCTACAGAACCATCTGGATTAACTTTAACTGTGAAGACCCACTTACATCCCACTGGTTTTTTTCCCTTTGGAAAATCCACCAAATCCCATGTGTGATTTTCCTCTAAGGCATGTATTTCATCTAACATTGCATTAGACCATCCTGTATGGTTCAAAGCCTCCTTCAGTGTTTTGGGTACAAAGATGGAGTCTAGAGAAGCAATCAAAGATCTAGATATGCAGGATAAGCGGTCATATGAAACAAAATTAGCAATAGAATATGTGGATTTGCAAGTGCGTGTACCTTTGCGAAGAGCAATAGGAAGGTCAAGATTTTCTGAAGGATTAGGTGAACGAACGGGTGCATGACAAGTATCATCAGTCTCTCGCCTCCTTGAATAAACTTGAAAAAATGGCGGTCTTGCTACCACAGATGGATCAGGTACTGAAGGTACAATAGTTGGGTGGTGATCAGCAGAAGAACTGAGAGATGGAGGAACAACATTAGATTGTTTTGTCAAAACATGAGTGACTTGATAGACTAACCACTCATCTTCCTCCCCTGACTTATAGAATTAGGAGGTGCATAGAAAAATAGTGTAGTCTCTGAAAATAGCACATCAGTTGACACAAGATATTTGCCAAGTTCAGTAGAATCACACCGATACCCTTTCTGAAGGCGAGAATAACCTAGAAAAACACATTTCAATGCCTTAGGATCTAACTTGGTAACGGATGGTCAAACATCTCGAACATAACATGTGCTTCCAAACACCTTCGGTTCCACTGAAAATAGTAACTTATTAGGAAAAAGGACACTATAAGGTATATTACCAACAAGCACAGTAGATGGCATGCGATTAATCAGAAAGCAAGCTGTAGAGACTGCATCTGCCCAAAATTGTTTAGGAACCTTCATCTCGAATAAAAGTGCCTGAGCTGTCTCAAGTAGATGTCTATTCTTCCTCTCAGCAACTCCATTTTGAGAGGGTGTATCAAACATGAAGATTGGTGGAGAATACCATGTTGTCTCAAATATGATTGAAACAACTCTGACATATATTCTTTAGCATTGTCACTTCCTAGAGTGTGAACCGAAGCATTGAATTGGGTTTAAACTTCAGCAAAGAAGGCACAAAAGTGAGTAAAAACTTCAGAGCGACTCTTCATAAAATAAATTCAAGTCATCTGAGAGAAATCATCCACAAAAGAGACAAAATACCTATGTCCCATTTTGGAAGTGAATGAACTCAAAAGTCGATTCAGCCCGCTTATTAACCCTTGGACCTACTGAGTTGCAATGATGTTTTGCAAATCGACATGACTCGCATTCCAGTGAAGAAATATTCTGAAATTGAGGACAAAACTTCTTTAACAGAGGCAGAGAGAGATGGCCCAATCGACAATGTGCTTCAAACGGAGACACAACACTTGAGTAGGCTACAGACTGAGACTTCCATTCATCAAGGATATAGAGATCATCAGATACATGTCCTTTACCAATAACCTGATTTGTTGTAAGATCACAAAACAAACAATGATCGGGAAAGAAAGATATATAGCAATTAAGGTCTATGGTAACTTTGCTAACATAAATCAAATTAAAGGCCAACTTTGGTAGACTTAATACAGATGACAGGGTAATAGATGAGGTTGGTTTAACAATTCCATATCCAACACAGTAACCGGAGAGGGTGCTTTGTGTGATTGAAAGCTAGAAAATACATCAGGATTACCTGTCATGTGATTTGTTGCACCTGAATCAATCATTCATTTATTTGAAGACGTGATAAGACATGACTCCGTAAAAGCATTAACCGAAGTGGGTTCCTTCACTGATTTATGATATTGAGAGATTTTAGCAAATTCTTCCGCCGAAACCAAAACCTTTTTATCATATAATGAACTTGAAGCAGTCATTTCCCCAAACTCACTATGTCAAATCAGAATAATAGAGAAATTGCCAAAGCTCCGCAATCAGAATACTAGAGAAATTACCAAAGCTTTGCACCAAAATCTTATCCCAATAATTCTGTCCACGCCAACAAGTCAGATTGCTTGACTCAACTCAAAAAGAGCTCCATTCACATATAAAGGTCTTAACAGTGAAGTAGCCAACTCTCAGCTAAAGGGTTCAACTCAAATAGACTGAAACACCCAGTTGTTCTGGAGATTGTCCAGAAAATAAAATATGAAATCCCCATTTGGATGTGAAGCTAATTGAATAGTGGAGAGTAAAATTTGAATAGCAGCAACAAAATTCAAACAACATTGCAGCTCAAAATAGATCAAAGCGGCACACAAAGAAATTCGAACTCAAATATGACCAAAAGAAATCACAGAACCTGGTTGTTGATGCTTATTCTTCAAAACTTGGTCCAATATCCAGAAGACTACCATAAGTCGGCTGAGAATTTCAAGGCGACACCAAATCAGGAATCCAGACCAAGATTGGTCCACACACGCGCCTCCACGTTTGGCTAATTCCGGTGACAACCAGTCGTGAAGTTTGACATACTACACTTTCTAATCCGACAAGGTTCTGATACCATGTTATTGATAAGGTTTGGAGAGAATAACTTGTTTATTGCTCAATGATTACAGTGATATAAATACATAAAAAGTACTAATTAACTATGTTAACTAAATAATCAAATCCCTACAAATCAGTTAGACTACCATATATACAATATTGTGCAGCTGTAAATTAATTCTGTAACATTAATCTTGTATTTGATTACTTAACTAAAGGCACATGTTGGACATTCGCCACAACCGGAGCAATAGCAGCGGCTTATGCTATTAAAAGAGGAGGAAAAATTATTCCAATGTCAAAACAACAACTGATTGATTGCATGTTTGAGCATTATCCAATGCTTGAGAAGAAGTCCGATTTAGAGAAGAACGAGTGCTTCGGATTATCCGAAAGATGGGGCTTACAAATTTGTTCAGGAGCATGGTTTAGTTAAAGTATCACTTCATCGGTCAAAGAAGTAAATGCAAACCTTGCAAATATTCGGTACGTGTTTAATCTCCCAAAAAAAATCATTATTATGGTATTTCTTTTGTTTTGGTTGTTTACTGAAAGTCTAATATGGTTAAGTTTTCTGTTTCTCGGTAATGATTTTATTTTCTTTTGTTTATTATAGGTTTTTCTGGAATACAGACCAGTTTCTTTTCTTTCTCTATTGGCCTTAGTTTGTTTAAGTTGTTGTATTTGAATAATTTGTGAAGGATTCTTGTTTGAAATCGTTCAGTATTCTTTTGTCCTGTTTAGGTGAGTGTGAAATTCATTGGGTTGAGCTAACGAATGGGCGGGTCAATAACCCACCCAAACTTAAACGGGTTGGGCGGGTTGGATGGGTTGGGTTTAATTTGCCACCCCTAGTGTGATACATAATTTTGTTCGTTTGGGAGAATGATTTTGTTCCTGTGCACTGATCTTGTTCCGGAATACTTGTGAGTTCCTCTCTGTCCACAGTTCATATGTCACGGCTGCAAAATATGCCTTCAATAGGTGCTCTCGACCTGCTATTTTGTTGGATCCATCTCCATTCCTGTGACCATGGTAGTATTGTCCTCTGCCACCCCAACCAATGTAATATTCTTGACCACACCTCCTTCGGGTATTGGCATTCGGTGTTGCAAATTCTCAGGATGGTTACTACACAACATACAGTTTGCATCAATACCAAGCCCCCAACTGATTAATATCTTAGTTCTCATCTTTCAAGTATTTCTCATCGTTTTCACTTTAGTTTTGAGTATTATCTTTATTGTTTTTATTGATGACGGATTTCATCTGGTTCCAACAATGCAGAAGAGGTACAAGATAGATGGACATAAATATGTTAAAACTGATAGGCTGACTAAGAAGCAAATACAAGTCCTCATCAAAAAACAACCTTTGACATGTTCTAGGAAGGCTTACGATTGCCTTCAAGCTCATTCGGGAGAGGTTTGTGTTTTTCTCTTTTTATAATACATTCACCTTTTTCTATTAATTTTTCGATCGATTGATATGTTTTCTAACTTTCTATTTAAAATCTAGGGAATTTATATGGGACCCACTGAAAAAGAATTAGAAACAGCAGCTGAATCAGTAGGCAATCATGTGCTGCTTTTGGTGGGATACGGTAGAGAAAACGGGGAAGACTTTTACTTGGTACAAAACAGTTAGGGTGCTAAGTGGGGTCACAAAGGCTTTGGTAAAATCAAGTGTTGTCTCATCACTGACTTATCATACCCTATTCTAGAGGAAGAAGAGAAGAATGAGTAGGAACACTGATTTGCCAAATAGTATCCACATGCTATCAAGAAAAAGTCTGCAACTTTTTATACACTGATTTGATGTTAATGTTCATAATATGCAACTTTTTAGGGCTATTACTAAGATGATTGCTATGTATTTCTCTTTTAACAGATAATTAATCTGGCTTTAACATTAGTAAATGTTTGTTGTGATACAAAATTCTGATTTTTCTAAGTATTACTGTTATTTATGTCTCTCTTGGATAGTTGGAAAATCAACTACAATAACTGATGAAAAGTTGCTATAGTTATGGTGCCACTTCCAGCACCAGGCCATCTCAACCAATTTCTCCATCTCGTTTCCATGTCCATTATGTTGGAACCACTGCTAACTCACATCCAGCAAGCGAAAGCTCGGGTCCATGGTCTTGATCCTCACACCATGTCAAACATGCACTTCCACTACCTTCTTTTGAAACCCCCCGCCAAATTTTGCATACTGCTCCACACAAATTTCCTGACCAACTAATCCCTTCATTCTTAGCAGCATCACATCTCCGTGACCCTTTTTACTCACTAGTAGGCAAACTTCTCAGCACGGATATTAGTAAACTGGTTGTTATTTATGATAATTTTATGAATTGAGTAGTTCAAGATTTTCCTGAAATGCCAAATACTGAATGCTAGTGGTTCAATTCTGTCTCGTTTTTTCATTGGTATTCATACTTTTGGGAAGTTAAAGGAAAACCTGTTTTGCCTGGAACTGAACATTATGAGGAAATTATCAATTGAATAATGTCTTTCTACTGAGTTTTGGGACTATTTGAAGAAACAAGCTGCCCCCTTTGTTGGAAATATCAGCCGTGGTGAACTTTTCAATTCATCCAAAGTGATTGAAAGTTTGTATCTTGATTTGATGACTAAAGAACTTGATGACATGAAAGTTGAAACTATGGGCTATAGGTCCTTTCAATCCCCTGGTGCTAATGGGGACGAAAAAAGGCTCCAACAAACGCCACGAGTCCCTGGAACGACTACTTCGTTGTATGATTAAGAGGGATTATAGTGAGCGATTGGGCACCACAGTTGGAAATTTTGGCACATAGTTTAACGGGCGGTTTTATGATTCATTGCAGATGGAATTTGTGTATGGAGAGTATGTCCTATAGCAACATGGCCAATTCATGCAGATCAGCCAAGGAATTCTCAACTTATAATGAAGTATTTGAAAATTGGACCAACTATTAGGCCATGGGCGCGTCGAGATGAACATGTTACATCCAGAAATGGTTGAAAATGCTATGAAAATTTTGATGGATTCAACAGAGGAATTAGAGATGAGGAAAAAAGCAGCTGATATGAGCAAAGCTATTAAAAAAATTAGTGATGGATGGTGGCATCAACCGCGCTGAGATGGTTTCCTTCACCACTCACATTACTCGTTTGAAATCAGATCTATTATTAACAATAATATGAAATAATAAGAATTTATACAAGAATTCAACTATAGATTTTGTAGGAATAACTTCTGTTTTATACTTGTGTGGCTGAGAAAGAAGAGACTATTAGAATTACATAGAAATAGTTGTAATACTACGCACCTAGAAGCGCGATTTCCTTTGCCATTATAAGATGTAAATTGAAGATACATCAACCTTCAATGATTTTCACAGACTCCTGGACATGCGTCACAAGGACAAGAACACTCACAGTTATCGCATACACAGGTAGCCAACAACTTTCTTGTATGTATATATATAAACCCTTTCAATACAAAACTTCATAGAACACAACCAACAAAGTTTTCATCAGTTTACTTTCAATACAAACTTCATAGAACACATACCAACAATCTTGAAATCTTGAAAAAACAAGAAAATGTCATGGTTCCATTTCCAACACAAAGCCATCTCAATCAACTTCTTCAACTTGCTTGCATATTCTCCTCATCATCATACAATCTCCCTGTTTACTATGTTGGCTAAGCTACTCATAACCAACAAGCTCGAGTTCGAGCCAACGTGTTAAATCCATCAGACATAGCCAAAATATACTTCCATGATATCCCGACACCTGATTTTGACTCCCCTGCACCTGATCCTAATGCATTGAGCGAATTCCCAGCTCAACTCTTACCATCTTATAATGCTAGCATGCTTTTTCGCAAACTCATTGCTTCCCCTGCATGCGCCAATTGGCTCATTCTTCCACTGGCGGGTTCATGTGTCATTGTGGCTTGTATTATAGATATCACCAGCCTTAAATGCCCGTCTATGGGGACTGCAAATGTCCTATTCCAGCGCCATAATATGCTTCGAGAGAGGGCAGCCTTTTAAATTGTTCTGTTTCAAGTGGAGCAGACAATTACCCTGCTACTGTGCACATGTGACTAAAGTACGTATCGAAACTAGAAATGCAGTTAAAAGACACAAGATTCAGCATTAGGAAAAGAAGAAACATCCTGAACATTATAGGACATTAAAACATCATGAACATCGACAACTCGTCTTGCTTGAGACAAAATGTCTCAAAAGAAGGAAGCAATGGACTTGCGAAGAAGCATGCAAGCATTCCAGATGCAAAATCAGGACTACTTAAAGTAGCAAAATCAGAACATCAAGCTGGGAGTGCTTAATGTTCTGCACCCTTCAGCTTAAGTTAGCTAGCATGTACCTGGTTCATAAAGAAATCCTGATTCATAGCATCTATCTAGTTCATAAAGAGATCCTGATTCATTAGTTACTTTTCTGTTAAACTGAGTCCATTTTTACTGTGCACGAGTTAGTTAGGATGTTTGTTATAATTGGTTAGGAAGATATTTTAGGTGAATAGATATTGAATGAAGGGAAATAAATAGATGAAGCTTGTACACTCATTAATAAAATTCTTCTTCTCCAACTTTTGAATTGCCAAAGGTCCATTGATGGATTTCTAGATCTGTTAGCTAGTTTTTCATACAGCTGCTTGAGCTAGGCACTCTGAACAACCAATTAATGCTTTCTTTAATTGTGATGGAAATCTTGAAAACAGGCCTGCTCATTAGGGAGTGGGAGAAACGTAGGAGCTTGTCACTGCATCCGCCATTGAGAATGTCGTGACGAAGCTTATGGCATCAGAGATTAGGAAAAGAGCAGAAGAATTGGGAGCAGCAGTAAGGCAGTCACACAGAGAAAGGTGGTGGCTTCATCAATTAGAGTTAGATTCTTTCATTGCTCATATAACTAGATAGACTTGTTTTTCACAATAATATTGTAATGGTTCTTGCTTTTTTCTTAGGTCTCTTTTCCTTTCCAACTTCTTTAGTTACTTGTTCAAAAATATTGTATTGCTCCAGTACTAAAGAATAACAGAAAACACTCATTGTTTGTCTTAAAACAGTCTAATAGGACATATCTATGGTTATAACCAACTGAGAAATGTATACAGGAGAAAATACAAAGCAATAATCTCATTGATAGACAATAAAAGTTTTCAGATACTGAACATTCCAAGAGAAAAGAAATACAAGGTAGAATAAACTGCTCTGAGCCAAACCCAAGAAGCAGATAAAATTAAAATGACAAGTAATTCAAAATACTTGAAAATTCTGGTGAAAAGCAAAGTGTATCTTGTGATATGTGCGATAAAAGAATCAAACTCTATTAGGGAAGCACCCCCTTTCTCTGTGGAACGCCTTACGGCTTTCTCCCAATTCTTCTGCTCTTTTCCTAATTGTATCACCTCCTTCTGATGCCATCAAATTCCTCACGACATTCTCAATGGTGGATGCACTTACTATAGCTCCTCGTGCTTCTCCCACTCCCTCACAATTAGGCCTATTTCTGTCACCAAGAAACCATTTCTCGGTTGGTCACCATGCATAGGCCAAGCAGGCTATTGGTACCCCCATCGTAATACTCTCTATGCAAGAATTCCAGCCACAATGACTCATGAATATGCCTGTGGAAGAATGAGCCAAGATTTCTGGTTGTGGTGCCCATTCTGTTATCAGTAAGCCTACTATTTTTTTACCCTTTCCTCAAACCCTTGAGGCATCTCAACTCTTCTAGCTTCCCAGGTAAAGATATCTCCTCTATCAGCATCTATCAATACCCATCGCGAGCTCCAAGTTGGATAGACATCATCTATAATTAACAGTACAAAGTGAATGCCGCATAGAATTAAATAAATAGGACATAAAATTAGAATCAGGAACAACAATGATTCATCTTGATTTCAAGGAAATATCACATAAGAAGGAAGCAATTGGCTCAAGCAGAAGAAAAGATGCATCCCATAATGGCTGATGATGTGATGGGAATTTGCTCAAGGCATTAAATTCAGGTGGAGCTGAGGCAAATCCAGGAGTTGGAATGTCATGGAAGTGGATTTTGGCTATATCTGAAGGATTTAAGGCGTTGATTATGTGTGGCTGAGCCAACATAGTAGACAAGAACATCATATGATGAGGAGATTAAACAGGCAAGTTGACTGATATGGCCTTGAGTTGGAAATGGAATCATGAGTACTATGAGTTCATGGTTTGGTAAATTTTCAGACTACACATGGAAGTAGAAAGATCGGAACTTTGTACTTCTGTCAGATCCTCCCCGTCTCCTAATTAGGTTTGTACCAACCAGAAACCTTGGCTCATTGCGGGTTCATGAGTCATTCTGGCTTGTATTATAGATATCACCGGCCTTAATGCCTGTATATGGGGACTGCAAATGTCCTATTTCAGCGCCATAATATGGCTTCGAGAGAGGGCAGCCTTTTAAATTGTTATGCTTCAAGTGGAGCAGACAATTACCCTGCTGCTGTGCACATGTGACTAAAGTAAGTCTTGAAACTAGAAATGCAGTTAAAAGACATAGGATTCAGCATTAGGAAAAGAAGAAACATCCCGAACATTATAGGACATCAAAAACATCATCAACATCGACAACTCGTCTTGCTTGAGACAAAATGTTTCGAAAGAAGGAAGCAATGGACTTGCGAAGAAAGGAGTAAGATAGGAATGAAAAAGTTCTTATTATATTGTAGCATCAGATAGTATGAGGAGGAGTAAGAGAAGCCTGCTTATCATAATTATGAGTATTTTTCTCATTTATTTGTATACTAGTCTCTGGGCGTGCCTGTCCCATACGTCAACAATTAAAAATTCTTATAAAGTGAAATGTATATTATATTTTAAAATTGTAATACCAACTTAACCTCAATCAATTCATCTAACTATTTGCTTCCTTTAAAAATAAGGGTGAAATTATAACATTATAATATTAGATCAATCCTATGCATAACTTTAAAGTAATGAACCAAACCTTGCATGTATAATTTAGAAAAAAAAACCACGAAAATGTCGAATCCAATGAATTTGATTCATGTAAATATAAGGTAATCAAACTTAGTCATTGTAGGACAATGTAGAAGTCATACTTGATATTTCTAACTTTACAAATTCATCTTGCTCCAAATTTGTGTTTCTAAATAAAGTGAAGATGCCAAACTTGCTATACACTTTAGTGTTACTCTCAGATCATAAATTAATTTAGTTGGTTTATAAAAAAAAAATCATACCAGCTTAAAAAATTAAATGCAAAGAATATCGTTATTAATTTTAAAAAACAAAACAATCATTTAGATGAATAAAATAAAATAATTCAGAGTATTAGACACATTTTTTTAAAAAAAAAATGTTCAAGTAGTATGCATTAAGTAAAAAAAGGTTTATTTTAATTCACCGAATAATTTCATAGCATTGAAAGAGAGTATGTAGTTGTTTGTAATTAGAACTCCATCCTAAATTTTTCTGTTTTTGCCTCTTTTCTCTTCATCTGAATTCATGAATATAGACACCTCAACTATTGATTAGTTTGAGCAAAAGAAAAATAAAATTAAAAAACAAAATCCTCTCTTGTGTTCATTTTGTCTTTCCAAAACATTATAGTTGTGAACATAATAAGTATAATTATTAGTAATTAGTTGAGAATACCAAAATTACTCCAAGCCAAATAGCACCGGATACATTGCAAGGCAATATATACTGTGATTTTATATTTCTACACAAAATAGTAACAAGAAATTCCAGAAAGAGAAACAATCATAAATAAAGAAATAAAATTGAAACAATCCTTTATAATTTGAAAAAAATAATCTATAAATGATAAAAATCTTACAAACAAACAATAGAAGATGGAAAAAGAAGAAACTTTGCCATAGGAGTACGTAGAAATGCTAGTGGAAGAATTCAAGATAACAAATTTGTATTTGGTAGTGGTATATATTGATTAAGCTACAACTCTTCATATTCTTTAATTTAAGATTAAAAGGGAAAAAACATTGAATCAAGTACTTAATTAAAATTCTAGAAAATCTAATTGACTCTTGTTCTTCCACATTCCCTTTCAAATAAATAACGTACAATTCAAAAAATAATTAAAATAATATTATTTAATTAATTAGATGTTCAATTTTGCTTAGGGGTAAAATGATAATCCAACTTTTCATCTTTGGAGCTTCCCACTTATAATAATACTAGTCCCTAGGGATGTGCGTTGCACGTTTATCCCATATTATTGAATTATTATATAGAAAATGCTGAAATTAACAATATTAACTTTATCATTTATATCATATTCATTAAATAAAATTCATAACAGTGGAATGTTGTATTTGCCATCAAGCAAGATATATGTGAAGCTAATTAAGATAATATAACATGTAATGGTATGAATATGTCGATATAATTTATCCTCAATAATCTCTCATTACGCACTTTACACGTAGATTCCATATCCAATTTGAAAGCATAAAAAGAAAATTTTAAAAATAAATATAAAAATCACTTACAAAGGAACAAATTTACATGAAATAATACCAAAATTTGAATTTTTGGAACATTTTCAAACATCTTCGGGAGATATGTATCCTTCATCTACATCAATTAGAATAAAAACTAAAATATAAAAACAATCAGTGTATAAAAGAGTATAAATCTTTATTTCATTCTAATCCATACATAGTAATAAAAATCTATTGCCTTCCAAACATTCATTCTCTATCTATCAATATTATCTCATATGATGACGTCTTCGATCCAAATGCAACACTAATGCTACTAT
>JAJONR010008247.1:0-35911 GCA_029582245.1 Solanum etuberosum
ATGAAAACTGAAGAAAACCACATATTGAAACACTTTAAATAATTGCTTTGTTTCTTTATTTTGTACTTATCTTAATCAGTTACAAAGTTTACTGATTTTCATGACTTATTTATAATGTAACGCAAATAAAAAAAAATGAAAAGCAAAATTCAAAATTAGTTATTCTAATTGATAGTCTGGTTGAGATTCTAATACGTTCGAGGTAAGTAAAAAATTCATTTTCACCATTGAATCAAAACACAAAGTTTTTTCGAGAAATTTAGGAGAAATAAACATGAAAACTGAAGAAAACCACATATTGAAACACTTTAAATAATTGCTTTGTTTCTTTATTTTGTACTTATCTTAATCAGTTACAAAGTTTACTGATTTTCATGACTTATTTATAATGTAACGCAAATAAAAAAAAATGAAAAGCAAAATTCAAAATTAGTTATTCTAATTGATAGTCTGGTTGAGATTCTAATACGTTCGAGGTAAGTAAAAAATTCATTTTCACCATTGAATCAAAACACAAAGTTTTTTCGAGAAATTTAGGAGAAATAAACATGAAAACTGAAGAAAACCACATATTGAAACACTTTAAATAATTGCTTTGTTTCTTTATTTTGTACTTATCTTAATCAGTTACAAAGTTTACTGATTTCATGACTTATTTATAATGTAACGCAAATAAATAAATAAAAAAGCAAAATTCAAAATTAGGTCTTCTAATTGATACCATTTTTTTTGTTTTCTTCTTCTTTGTGTCGTTAGAGAACATCAATTTATAGAGAACATCACTTTATATTTTCTAACTAGGTAAATTATCCGTGCTTCGCACGGAATTGAACTCTTTTATTAAGCTTACATATGATTATTCAGTAATATTCGTATTTTTGATACATACTCTAAATTGTCAATAACATTTTATCTAAAGGCAAATCATTCCTTCGAAATCTTAAAGTGCTATATTAATAACATAAGCATAAACTAATGACCGTGAAAAAACATATCAGGATCTGTAACAATAGAATGAAACAGAAAGGAAAAAACTGAGCCCACTGAATGCACAGTGTCCCCTTAAGGAAATTATTCTCCTCTAGTACCCGAGGTTTAAAGGAATAGATCCTCTCAGGATAGAACAATTCTATTCACCAGTGTATTGATACAAATACAATGGTGTAGTAAGTCACTCAACAGGAGCAAAGTACACAAATATTTATTTATGCAGAAGAAGAAGAAGTTCAGAATTTTCGTTGTTTTAAAATGAGAGGAAATCCCTCTATTTATAGACAACAAATGATAGTGTCAACAAATGTTTATTGTGCTTTATCGGAAAGGTCACAACTCCTTAGAAAAGTTACAACCCTTCGAAGAGGTAACAACATTTCATAAAAGTCACAACTTTTCATAAAAGTCGCAATTTTTCATAAAAGTCACAATTTTTCGTAAAAGTCACAATTTTCTTTAAAGTCGCAACCCTTCATAAAAATCACAATTTTTCATAATAGTCACAACGTTTCATGAAAGAAGAAGGCTAGTTTTGGAAATAAATAAATTTAAAAAGGAATTCTGGTTTGTGATGGCGCCACGTAGGCGGGCCTAGGGTTCTCTTATATATATATATATATATATATATATATATGATTATTATATATTTTCACAAGCAATAATTTCATGACTTTATTTTATTTTATTTTTTGCTTTATGCAATAATTTTTAAGATGAAAAAAATGGGCTCTTAATAGTTATCAGATTGTTTTGTATTAATGTTAAATCAGTAATAAAGTTACTTACTTTTATTTTGGGATGTTGATCACCTGTGCATTTTTCGTGACAATTTTGTCTTTTATATATAAGAGAAAACAATTTCGTGACATTAAACTTGTTTTACTTCTTTTTTTTTTGTATTTATGTAAAATCAGTTGCAAACTATATTAAGCTATATGAACTTTTTAAACATAAATAATATTAAAATGTGTGTGATTTTTTCTCATAAAAAAATAAGTTTGAGATAAAGTAAGAGTTTAATATATTTATTTTGTACTCACATTCAGACACAATTCACAAGCACACAAATATAATGAGTGTGGAAATAAAAGAAAAACAAAATGAGAATTACATATGAAGTAACAACATTACATCTAAATATTATAAAAGATGAGACATACGAAAAAATCACGAAACAAACTGATGTGGTATCAAAAGGAATGGCCAAATAAGTGGTACGCATCAAAAATCAATTGGAAAAAAAATCGTGCTACCAATCAAAGGAAGAATTTTGATCATTTTCTTTCTTCCTCGTAAATTATAATCGCAAAAACTATGTTGTATTCTTTGCAAATTGGCATTATTTGATATGCATTTATATAAATATATAAATCTTGTTATTAAACGCAAATCCATAGTTTGGTTGAAATTCCATACATTCGAAGTAAGTAAAAAATTCATTTTCACAATTGAATCAAAGCACAAAATTTTTTCGAGAAATGTAGGAGAAAAGAAGATGAAAATCGAAGAAAACCATAGATTGAAACACTTTAAATAATTGTTTTGCTTCTTTGTTTAATTTGTACTTATCTTAATCAGTTATAAATTTTACTGATTTTCATGGTTGTTTGTCCTGTAACGCAAATAACACAAACGACAGCAAAATTCAAAATTAATTCTTCTAATTGATACCATTTTTCTTGTTTTCTTCTTCTTTGTGTTTATATTCTCTAATTGTTATCTACATTTTCAAAACCAATAATTCCATGATTTTATTTTATTTTATTTTATTTTGCTTTATGCAATAATTTTTAAGAGGAAAAAATGGGCTTTTACAGTTACCAGATTGTTTTGTATTAATATTAAAAATCAGTTATAAAGTTACTTATATTTATCTTGTGATGTTGATTACTTGTGCATTTTTTGTGACAATTGTTTGTCTTCTATTTATATATAAGAGAAAGAAAAAAAACAATTGTGCACTCATCAAAATAAATTCTTACAGTTAAATTTATTTTTGTTATTTTCTTCATGCAAATTAAAGGCTTTCAATTGATATCTAATTATTATCAGAAATTTATAGTAGGCTTTTTCACACAGAATTAAATCAAGTAAGAGAAATAAACTCACATGGTAAATGAAAAATGTTGTGTAGTTTATATACAAAAAATTTGAAAAAAATCATATTAAAACATTAAATTTGTTTTACTTTTTTTTTTGTATTTAAGTAAATTAGTTACAAAGTAGTGCAGATTTCGTGAGAATTAATTGTCTTGTAATCAGGTAAGAAAAAAAAAACAACAAAATCAAAATTCATAATTAGATCTTTCAATTGATACCATTTTTCTTATTTTCATCTTTTTTTGCGTTGTTGGAGGGCATTGCTCTATTCTCTAATTATTATAGAAACTTTCAAAATCAATAATTTCATGACTTTTTTTTTTTTCCTTTCTGCAATAATTTTCAAGAGAAAAAAAATGAATTCTTATAATTATCAGATTATTTAGTATTAATGTTAAATTCACTCATGTTAATCTTGTAATGTTGATCACTTGTGCATTTTTCATGACAATTGTTCTTTTTGTATGTACAAGAGTAAAAAGAACCAAATGAGAACTCATCAAAATGGGTTCTTACAAAGTAAAGAGTTTACCTTTAAAAACCACAAAACAATGTAATTATAACTACGTTTCAGTCCCAAACAAGTTGACGTTAAACTATGGAAAACATGGTCCTTCAAGTACTGGATGAGTTCTTGTAACCATAGCAACAGGCATTTTGCTTCTACCAACCACAACACTTTCCAAAATTTCACCTTCCTCTGCTTCTCTTTCCATTTCACATGTTTTCTTGGATTTATAAATTCCCAGCACCATCCTTCCTACAACAGCCACCAATCCCACACCTAATACCCCGATAACGAAACCGATAACCAAAAAACCCCATATTCTCTTCTTCTTCCTTGTCTCTGAAGGTAACACTATAGTGAAATGACCATGATTTCTTGTGTAACATAAGTTGGGAAACCTCATTACACTAAGTGAAACTTTTCCATTTTCATCAAACATTGCACAGTACTTTGTTGTTCTTCCCTTGATCATCTCTGTTAAATTCTTGAACTCGATCGATATAGGTTGTCCCATTGGTCTAAGCTCAAGCTTTCTAAGACTTGTGATGGTGCTAATATGTGATGGTGCATCATAAACAGTGAAACCAATAACAGAAGTCAAGAGATTGTAACCTGATATGTTGAAGTAATGAGAAGACAAGTTTCCCATATCATTGTACACAATATGGATTCTTTTAACACAAGGCACTGGAATTGTTCTTGGAGGAATTGAAAATCCACTAAAGTTTGCACCTTTTTCCCACAATGTCCTGCTTCTTAACCTCACTAATGTGAGTTTCATTCCTGCTAAACTTGAAGGAACAGTAGCATTATATAAAGATCCAGTATGTTGATGAACCAAAGTATTGAAAGCATGTTCATGAAGAATAACATCTAATGATTTTGTAAGGCTGTTATTATTAGAACATTGAACAAGAACAAAGAGTTTCAAGAAGAGGAAAAACAGAAGTATGTTCAAGTTCTGCACAAAATTTGATCTCCTTGGCCAGTGTGATCCATTTTTGGGTTTCATTGGATTTGGGCAACTATTTGGTTTGCTTTACTTTTCAACGGTATGAAGGACTTTGAGCTTGGAAAATGGCTGAAATTGAGGAAGAAAGAAGGGTTGGAGGTGGAAAGTCTTTTTCTCTTTTGGACTAAAAGTAGGACTATAACCAAAGGTGTGATAATGAAGTGGGTGAAAATCGTGGAAAATCAAGGTGATCCGAATTCCAGTATAAACAAAAGGGGGTCTGAGGAGGATAGAATATACACAAACTTCATCATTATCAATAAAAAGAAAAAGGAAAGGAAAAAAGGAGTAGTAGGGTTATATGCTCAAAGTCCTGCTTAAGTTGGTCCCATTAGCATAATAATAGGAATTCCACCTTTAGGGTGAAGCAATGATGACTTTGTCTGTTGATAAAAGAGACCATAGATATTCCATAGAATATCGGAAATTATCATTTATCACATGGACTTTAGTGCATGTTCTTTTGTATTTTTGCAGACAAATCTTTATAAGAAGTTGGAACAGCTAGGATTTATATGGACAGTTTGATGAGTAATCAAGAAAGCCATGATCTAGGCTGTGACTTCCATTGCACAACCTGTGATGGTGGAAACCTATCAAACACGTAACTGCGTATTCACAAAGTTTACCTCAACACATAAAAAGTGTTTTTCAGCGTCACTGCTTAAGAGCTACTTAAATTCAGCCGAACCAAATAGTCTCTTGAACTCCCTAGGAGCATTTTATTCTTCAATATGTCAAAGAGTCGAAGAAGAAGACATGCTACAACAAACATAACAGTCAGTTAAAAAACATTACCATCTCGAGCAGCTACACGGGTATGTCACCATTCTCATCACTGGACATTGTCACCGATGTCTTGTTATCTCAGGACGCTCTGCCAAGCTTTTCCTTGTTAATCAACCAGCCTTGTGATTCTCGTTATAGAATGTAGTGCCCAACAGCTTAATGGAAAGGGTGGCATTGCTCTCTTCTGCCACCCCGAGGCGCGAAGACTACCTGCATTAGGTCAATCTGAAAACCAACATTTACTGTGCATGCTGGAAGTTCAAACACAGCAGGCCGTTAAAGCTTGTGATGCATTGAAAATCTAGCAGAATTGGTATCCACAAGCCAAAATAGAATTTGAAGCTTTGATGGAAAGTACTTAAATACACATCCCAAAGCCACTGTAATCAGCATGATCAAAGTCACTAAAAGATCAAAATATGAAACTACTCAACAAGTCTGATTTTACTAATTTACAACAGTGCAACTATGGCAACAGGCAAAAAACATTATAACCCACAAAACTCTAGCTCATATGTGGAGCACTTTAAGTAAGAAAGTAAGATACCATTACAAGGTAAAAAAATTCCAAGATTCTGGCTTTCTATTCCCTGACTCTAAGCTCTGCGCGAAGATGGAGAATTCCATTGATGAAGAATAAACTATCTTCAGACAGAAACGGGGTCCAAGCTACACCAAACAGGTTCCTGTAGCCAACAGCCTTACCACTAGTGAATGTGTAGTCTCCCTTGTACTTGCTCACATATTCCTCACCTGGACTGATACGAGCTGCAAACTCATAATCAACTGCAAATGACACTGACCCCTTTTCTTGCATACCCAGAAACAACCCGAAGCAATGGAATGCACTTTGATGATCCATGTTGCAATGAGCTGACAGGAAAAACCCCTGTCCACCCAAATGGAAAGCCTGTGAATAAACTCTACCAGCTGGAAAGAGGCTAGCACACTCATCTCTTTTCAAATCTAGGTATATAACACACTGCTGATGAGGCGTTTCAAACTCAAGAGCTTTAATAGGTCTGTACTTGTATGCCCTCTCCACATAACGATGGTACACCGAATTCCCCGCCTCGGCAGCAATTGAGCGCTGCTGATATGGTGCTTCGGCCTTATAAAAAAGAGCCTCGAAAACAAGCTTTGAAGCAAGCTTGGGATCAAAGTCATTGCATGTCATGACTTTCTTCAGCTTCCTGCATGTCATGCATGGAAATCGAACGAGGTGAAAAAGATGTGAGCTCCATACTTCCCGTCGTTCCTCAAGTTTTGGGTAATGCATACGAGCCCACTTCAACACAAAGTCAAAGACAGCATCCTCTGAAGCAATTTGAAGATTATCACTGGACAAAACAGCCTCAACTCCCGAAAGAGGAAGACTCAATACATCTTCGTGGAACCTGAAAGATTTAAGGAAAAAGAATGCAAATGAAGATACTTTTTTTCTCAAATTCAACCAAATCATAGAGAACAATGTCTACATAGAGCTACTCACTTTGTTATGTCCTTGAAACGTTGAGCAAGAAACT
Source organism: Solanum etuberosum (assembly GCA_029582245.1). Classification (NCBI taxonomy): domain Eukaryota; kingdom Viridiplantae; phylum Streptophyta; class Magnoliopsida; order Solanales; family Solanaceae; genus Solanum; species Solanum etuberosum. The sequence continues at coordinate 6,929 of JAJONR010008247.1, forward strand.
GTTTTGCAGCATCTGTTAACGGCTGAACTTCATCAGCCACTAATATATTGAAAGGAAGATCCAAATAGAGCAATGCTGATTCAGTCGTCATGCGTAGATTCCGCAGTAAGTGGCTGCAGTATTTCATGCATGACGCAACCTCAAATTTGTCTGCAGCCATCATCACATCAAGCACAGCAGTAGGTGTTGTAGCTGATAAAGTATTACTATACATAAAATTCAAGAGATCCATGAGCGCAGCTTCTTCTGCTCAAAAAGTTGAGAAAGGCAAAAGTTAGTTCTTTTGTCAACTAACAACAGAAGAAAATATATCCAGATGATTTTTTTCTTAAAACGAAGGGAAGACAAACAAATAGGTGGGCAGGATATTGTGCACATAATTAAAACCATCAAGTGGATGAAAAATACTACTAAACTTGCAAACATTATACGCGATAATCCTTGTCAAATTGACTCTTCAGGAGCATCTCATATAAAATTCATGTCAAGGATCCCATAATAAAAAATTTAAAAAATATTGGATACATGTGCCGCACTAAGGCTATTAAATACAGAAATTCCTAGATCCTAGTGTGGTGTTTACTTATCTAGTTGTTTGGATTTTGGCAACCCTAGGAAGATCTCAATTTTCATTCATTAGTAGTAGGTAATATGATTTCTATTGATGGTAAATTGATAGTTGAAGAATATAAACAGAAAATGTATCTGGTTCATACAAAATTCAAATTTCCTATTTAGAAAAATCTAGTTATTCTAAGCTTTTAACCCTAACAATAGTCACTGAGAGCAGAAGCAGACGGTTCATCTATTGACAAACATTGCATTCTTTTCAACCCTGCCTTGAGAAGGAAATGTAGTTGAAATAAAGTACTTACCCGACACATGGATTTGTATAGTTATGTGCCGTTGCTCCGACTCTCTCATACCATTTGAAAACAACTACGAAGAAAACAAATAGGTGTAAAAAAAAAACAGGGAATGCCTAATTAAGGCAAAAAGTATGACATTAAGGACTACTCACCTTGTAAAAGAATCGACTCTTAGCCGCCAAAATGGGAGAACTGATATGTAAAGTTCTCACATGAAGGGGGTTTGAGGAGTCCATGTCCGTAGATGAATCGTCATTTTCAGACTCTTCATCATCGCCTATAAAATGCATCAAACTTGTCTAAAAAAACCTAGAAAAATAACCAATGACCACATAGAATAAAAATTAAGAATGCAATTATCATCGACGAATATTTTGTCTTTCCAATTATGCATGCAGAGAATATACGTAGAAGATTGCGCAATATCAGAATCTAACCTCAGATACTCTGATAATCAGGATTTTATGGAAAGAGCGAAAATCACTAATGACTGATATCCTTGAAATAGCAGGAAAAAACAGTCCATTATAGGGAAGTGAATAGGTACCGAGGAGATTTGTAGTCATCACTATGCCAGAAGGCGATTCTTCAAGCATTACTACAGCTTCTTCTTCCCGTTCGTCATCAGCAAGACCATCTTCCATTTCTAGAGCAGTACAATTTACTACCTGCTCATCACGTTGCATGACCACATCCGCATCTTACAAGTGAAAGAGATAAGCATACGGAAGAAATTAAATAGGAAACGTCAAGTAATTTGCAGAACTCCAAAACATACAACACGGAAAGTTTACAAGACAAAGCATATTTTGTTTTCAATAGGCCAAAAACTTTTGAGAATGAATTTTTTCCATCAGCCACAAAATTAAGTCCACTGTGATTTCAAACAGCCAACAAACAATAGCAACATCTAGAAACTATAGCATCTGCGACAAAACTAACTGACAGACACACTTGTACTGGAAAAGGGACTGCAAGATCATAGTATATTAACAACAACAAAATCAATGCTCATCCATTCTAACCATTATTTTAACAAAAAAGAGAATTCTAAATTGAAGAAGAAAATTGCAGTAGTTATATCTGTAAAGAAAATGCAACCACATCCCACACAAGGGAAAAAGAGCCCTAAATCCATAAAATGTCTTTCGCCAGGGACAAATTTATGCACTAAAATTGGGGCACATGAACTCGTGGTCTCTCCGTAATTCTAGGAATTTTATGTATATATATTCTAAAATTGCTATAATTTATATGTTGGCACTCATCCTACAAGAAGGTGCACTTGGTTGAATGTGCTCTTGGATCAATTCTCACTTAAAACAATTTTTTTCTTCTTTTTTTAGCAGTACACCCATGTTCTACAAATCCTAGGTCCGCCTCTGTCTTCGCATAACAACTACAACTAATGTTCAACTATAAACTAGTTGAGTTTACCTATATGAATAATTTACATACCTTCCACTCCATTTGAATTCGTAAACTGCCTCTTTCATCCATTAACCAAAAAGAAATCCTCAAGTAAAAGAAACGCCTTTACGCTAAATGGCAAATGAGATATCCAATTCCAGATATATATATAACCCAAAAACCAAAAATCTATGAAATAAAAGATGTTAAACCCTATCTATTAATGAAATAGGTGTTAAACCCTAATAAAGAAGTCGAAAACAATCCATTTTATTTCATGTGATGGTTCGGACATGTAATGAGGAGATGCATAGATGCTCTAGCGCGGAGGTGTGATAGATTGGCTATGATGGATTCACAAGAGGTAGAGGAAGACCGAAGAAGTATTGGGGAGAGGTAATTAAACAGGACATGGCGCAGTTGCGGCTTACCGAGGGTATTACCTTAGATAGGAAGGTGTGGAGAATGCGAATTAGGGTAGAAGGTTAGTAGGTAGGAGTGCATTGTCGTGGTCCCTTTATTAGTAGTCTTAGTGCCATACTTGTAGTCTCTTGTTCTTTGATTTTGTTGATATCGTTTGTTTCGGGTAGTCCGATTTGTAGTATTATTTTGTTGTAGTATTGTTCTGCTACTATCGGTTGTATTATTACTACCTATTGTCTCTTGTACTTTCATTACGTCTTTTTCTAGTCGAGGGTCTACTGGAAACAACCTCTCTACCTCATAGTCTCTCCTATAACAAAAATTCTACAAATCCAAGGCAAAAATATGTTAAACACTAATGCAGAATCAGAAAGCTAAATCATTTTCTTCTTGATATCTCTTCTGCTAAAAGACAAAACTAAGGGGAAAACAAAAAGATGATTTTTTTCTGTAATGAAATAATAACAGAAAACCAAAACTCTAAAGATTTTAAAACATCAAAACCACTAATCAAGCATTCAAAAAAGATAAAAACAAACCCTAAATTAAAATTGAGAATAGCAAACCATTTCCTCTTCTGTTGATTTCTTCTCTCCTACGCTTCCGTTTCCGGGCCCAATCAACAACTAAACTCAAACCTTCCTCCTCTGTTTTCAGTTCCGGCAAGTCCGGTACGACCTCAATCATCAATACCCGATTAGAAAAGTTGCTATCGTCGAAAGCAAACCCATAGTCCGATAGAGTACCCGACCCATTAGACCCACGTCCAGCACAGATATGGGTATCCATTATCTCCCCGGATATCAAACAGTACAGTTTTTTTCACCCAGAATTGAATCAAGTAAGAGAAATTAACACAAACCCAAATGGAAAACGAACAAACATTTCTGAAACCCAAATCGAAAATTGAGAGATTACAGTGTGGATTTCTTCAAAGAATACTTTTTAAATTGCTTTGTTTTGTTGATTTTTGTTCTTATGTTCAAATCAGTTACCACAAAGTAGTTGGAAAAATCAAAACCAAAACTCAAAATCTGTACTTCCACTTTGTGTTCTTTGGAGTAGGTATGTTGATGAACTCAATAAATATCTTTGAAGGATGTGTATGGAATCTATGAAAAACAATATTCCAGTTTTAATTTGTTTGTGTGATTTTTATTTGGTGGCAAAATTTCAAAAGGAGGTAAAAATACTTCATTTAGTTAGCTACTTTTATATATGTCACCTGAAAAATTAAAATTATTAAAATAAGGTAAAAATGAAGTAGGTAATTATTATTTTTAGAGAATTCGATACTAATAAGGTAATAATTTTAGAAAAATCACACCATATAAGGGCTCATTTAGTTGAAAAATAAAGAGGAAATTTTAGGTATAGCAAAGATAAAAATTCTATTTGTATGCTATAACTATAGTTTGCATAATTGCGCTTCATAGCAAATTTTATGTTTGCTATGGAGCTATTAATCTGTATATTTCAGGATTCATTCGAAGCTATATACAATTTTATTTTTTAAATAAATTTAATAAAAAACTGTAAATTATGTTACAAAAAAGAAAGACAATCGCTACACTCACGCAAAAGGATTTTTTTCCTTCTACGACTTCTTCATCAGTAGTGACTCCATTGTAACTGGGTAAATCACATCGATCAAGCTTTGGTGATTCTCGTCAAGCAATCGAGATCAAATCAATTTTAGAGATAACAAAAGGAGGTAAAATGTATTTCATGTCGAAAAATGCTTTGATTTTACTTTTTTTCTGATCGAAATTGTTGTTCGTGGTGTATTGAAACTCATTTTTGTTTTTAAACATTCATCAATTGAATGAACAATTCGAATTGTATTTTTTTAGATGTAATAGATTCTAACTCATATAGTCGCAATCATTGTTCGAATTCGAGTAAGATCATCCTTTGAATTATGCAAAAATTTGTGCTTGAATAATGTTCTGGAAGATATTGTTGTTTATCCTTCATTTTTGAAAGTATTGTTCGAATTCGAGTAAGATCATCCGTTTATTTCTGCAAAAAATTGTGATTATATAATGTTGTGGAAGATATTGTTGTTTATCCTTCATTTTTGAAAGTAGATTTGTTTTTTGAAAGTCATTAATTTACAGGATTGTATATTATGATTGTAATTGTTCTGATTTGTATATTTGTTGTCGTTAATTTGAATCTATGAATGAACAATGAAATTGTATATATGTACAGTGCACGTTCGTCCTTAGTTCTGATAGTTTAGTTTGTATATTGTGTACAATTTGTATATGTATAAGTCTTTTATGTTATGCTTGTCAATTGTATATTTATTTGTAGTTGTAGTTTATATATACATATACTCGTTTATATGTATAGATGTGGAATCTGTATATGATTTAGCCTGTTCTGTATAATCTTATATTTTGTGGTTCAATTTTTGTGAACTTGCATATTAATTCAGTGCAGGTTCGTGTTTTGTTATGATAATTTAGTTTGTATATTATATACAATATGTATAAGTATATGCCTATTATGTTAGGCTTGTCAATTGAATATTTGTATATGGCTGTAATTTGTATATGTAGATATACCTTGTATAAGTATATATTTGAAATTTGTATATTAAATTGACTTGGCTATAATTTGTATAAGTATATATTGTTTTTTGTTGTGATTTTCTGATTAGTATATTTCGGTAATCTTGCCAATTTATATACAATTTGATTTTAAAAAATAAATAAATAAAAATGCGCTAAATTCTGTTACGAAAAAAAGAAGAAAATCGCTAAACTCACACACATTATATTTTAATAGGATTTATTTCCTTCTACGACTTCTTCATTAGTTGGGACTCCATTGTATCTGTATAAACAAACTAAAACATAGTAATTGTTTATAAACAAAATTACTACATATATACATAAAGAGATTATACGGACATGTATTGTTATGTAGAACTATGGAAAATATACAAACCCTTCGGGGTGGCCTACTGGTTTGGGCTTGGGACTTCCATGTTAGAGGTCTCAAGTTTGAAACCCCTTGTCTTCTGGGTCGAGCTCGTCGCATCGAGCTTGCTTAGTGCGGGTTACTTCTCCTATGTGGTTTGCAAGCTATTGCATAGGAGCGGGGGTTTTACCATGTGCGCACCCAAAGGGTAGCAGCTGCGGGTTTTCCTTATTATAAAAAAAAACTATGGAAAATATACAAACAACAAATTATATACAAACAAATGCTAGTATCTACTGCTACTCGTATATAAAGTGTCTTTTGTGCAAAATTTATAGAATCTTTATAAACAAACTAAAATATAGTAATTGTATATAAACAAAATTACCACATATATACTTCATGAAATTATACAGACATGTCTTATTACGTATAACTATGACACGTATACAAACAACAAATTATATACAAACAAATGCTATATATATACAATTAATTTTTATACAACATATAATTGTATAAAGGAAATTCATATGCATGATAATGGTGTATACAAATAAATAATCAAAAAATTATACAAATCTGTAAAAACAAACAAATAAACATGATAAATCTAAGAAAGTATTACTACATATATACAAAAGGGCTTATTATACAATCATAAAATAGAACTCAATAATTACTGTTTATATATATACTTTAACTTCTTCAGATCCATCCGGTTTCACTAAGCCAGGGACAATGTCTTCGAATGATTTTGACTGATCACTGGTAGAATCAATTGTTTTTGCTTTCTTCTTCTTTGTTGAACTAGATTCGCCTTTTGTATTTGACTTTGTGATAATTTCATCCATTCTAATTGGGTCATTTTCAAACTTTGATATGAAAAATTGAAAAAAAATAGATTAAAAAAAAATCCATTTAGACAGGTTTTGGCGGTACCTGAAATTTTTGAAGTCGCAATTGAGAGCGTAGTGGTGAAGATTTGAAATTCAAACTAATTTTGTGGAGAGAATTTAGGAGAAATTGAAGGGTATGGGAGAAAGGAAGGAGATGAAGTGAATTGTATAAAATGAATAACTTCAGTTTTTTTTTTATTTACTTATACAAATTCATGAAACCCGTCAGTAGCAAGATATGCGAAATTGTAGCTACTCAAAGAAAATAAATGAAACAGTACCTATATTATTTATTTTAAATTAATATTTCACAATTTTCCCTTTATATTATTTCATAATTATTATTTATGGAGTTCATTATCTTAGGATTATTATATCATTTTTAATATGGAATAAAAATAATATATCAATATCGCTTACTAATTATACCTCTTACCAACCAAGCCATAAATGTCAAGATTATGTGGAGGAGTTGTGATCATAAGTTAATTGTGTGTAACTAAAATATCATCTAATCAATGACTTGCTTATAACATGCTGTACTAATTAAGTTATTGATAAGGATATATATTGAATTTTAACTTCCTTTTTAGCTTTGTCTAGATTTGATTTTCAAATTGCACAACTTATATTATCTTTCATAAGAAGTTAGTTTGATCTTAAAAACATGTTATTATGTGATTAATTATCGAATTTTGATTAATGTTTGATCGTTTATGTTACGTAATTGATTAATGATCAATTAATCCTTCATCACTTATTTTAATCCATTAATTTATCAGGCATATAAGCAGTCCAACTAATTATCAACAATCATTGAGAGAAAAAAAAGAAGCAACAAAGACATATACATACATGATACATACATATAATTAACTTTAGTTTCAAAATACCATTTTCATGATTCTCTTTTCTTTGTTAAATTAGGAGGGGCTCAATAAGATGTACGAAAATTGAACAATTAATATTTGAGGTGTGATTTAATAAACATTTAGTGATAGTTATGATAAGAATATCACTTACCTGATAGTTCAGGTATGAAACTCAAAATATCGAAATACTTTAAATGTGTTTTTGACACTACTCTCATTTTTAAACATATATATTCATTGGGTTTATTCCCTATTTTTATGATTAAAAGCTTAGCTAACATGTTTTAGAGAAATCATGGTTAATACTTCATCTAATAGAAACTGACGATGAGGTTTAGTTTTAATTTCACTTAGAATATACAACATATTATCCGAAAACTATATCCATATTTTAAAAGAAAAAGTTCTCTCAAAAAGGAAAAGTTTAGTTCTATTTTGTATTCTACGAGTATAACTGAATATTGATTTTTTTTCGTTCACATAATTAAAATCGAAAACATGGTGATAACTGATAAGGTTATTGGAATTCAAACTCGTGATACTATGACTCAAATTATAAGTGATCAACTACTCGACTATTTTCATAATTTAGACAAAAATTGAAACTAAACAAATGTTTTCATGTAAAATAGGCTATTTCCATAAATACAGATATGGGCTTGGATTTTCCTTAAAGCCCAAGTAGCAATTTTTCATAACTAATCTCAACCCAAAATGTATAAAAGCCCAACTGGGCTGATTCTCGTGAGAGCACCAGGTTGGAAGATGCTGGTTCGAGAGGACCTGGAAAAATTTGTTCCTTTTTTTTAGAAGTTGTGCAAATATAGTCACCGAAAAGTTACCCTTATAGATAGTGTTAGACTCGAGTCTAATCTCTGCTCATATAATGTTCAAGCGTTACAGACCCCTTATAGATAATGTTAGACTCGAGTCTAATCTCTGCTCATATAATGTTCAAGTGTTACAGAAAAATTATCGTCTAACATTGCAATCACTTACAAATTTTTAGGTCGTTGTATAATATTTTCTTATACGATTTTTCATAATGCTCACAATATATCTTCAAACCGTGATTATCCCTCATTGGTTGTCCCTGAATTCCATTATCAAGAAGTGTATCTACGGTTTCTTGTACTAATTTCACGAAAATAACTTGAAAAAAGATGGAACATACAATAGTTTATCCTTCCTATTACTCCTATTTACCAAAAAAATTCCTTTTTTTCCTATTTTTAAACTTATTAGAGAATAATTTAGCATATCAAATCACATCATCAAAGTATAAACTCATATAGGGTAAAAATTCCAATTATTATATTCCAAATTAGTACTAAACAATAAGAAAGAACCAAATTAAAAGAAGACAAAAGAAGAATAAGGTCATTCAAAAAGATTTGATGATGTTAATATGCACTTAGAATATTTTTTTTCTTCTTTTTCCTAATTAACAACCAAAAAAATTTTGCTAAATTTAGTTGGTTAATATTAGTACCTTTGGTTCATAATTAATTCATATTTATTCTTTTGTTAGTACAAATCCAACAATTTCTTATCATTTTTATTGATTCCAATACAGTACCAAAGTGGAATGCTGTCTTCTCATGGAACATAACAATAAAAATAATGATAAAAAAATTGAAAATATTAATATTTGCTTAATACTTTAATTATATTATTGCTAAATGCCAGACATGAAGAACATTATTATCAAATTAATTATTATTATATACCAAGGATCATGGAAGTTGGCAGCCTAGCAAATATAACATATTGCAAATCTATTAATAGTATATTTATATTATTATACTTGTCATGTCATTAGGATTGGTATGTTTTTCTAATTATGATGAAATATGCTGAGGAATTTTAATAAATCATATAGCATTAGAATAATGAAATTCCTTATTCCTTTTCTTTTTGTTTCAAGAAGCTAAAATAAAATAAATTACACATGGTGTATAATATTTTTGAACTCTCAAGGGAAGAGATTAATGGTGCTCGTGGAAAAGTTTTGTTCTATTTTCAAACAAAAAGTTAGGAAATAATTTCTAAATGGAATTTCTTTTGAAAACTATTCAAACAACACTAGTATAAAAATTAGAGATGCTAGTCTTTTTGGATCATAATTTAAGTCATACTCGTAGTGCGTATAATTTGTAAGTTTATCAATTTCAGAATAACTTTATGTGATATTTGAAATCAGGTTCGACACTACAAAGCCTTCATGAAATATCTTGTGTCATGTCTAGAATTCAGTCCTTTTGCTTGAATTTCAATTGCATGTTAAGTTTCATATAATTATCGTAGTTTATGTATTTTGACTTGAACTTTTGTCGTATATTGCTAAAAATTCAGCTATTTTTGCTTTTACTTCAATTATATAGACTTGAACTTTAGCTATTTTCGCCTTAAATTCAACCACTTTGACTTGAACTTCAATTATTTACTTTAAACAGAAAGACATGAACATCAACCACACGTAATTTCATACATTTTATTTAAAGTTAGTCTCCTAATTAATCAGTTCACACATGTTAGTGGTTAGACGCCGTGTAATTTTCTTTGAAAAATATAGATTAAATACTTGTGTGCAAATAAGGTACCTCGTATAACATTTCAAAAACATACAAGTCAAGTAAACTAGGGTATTTGTCCAAACTTAAGCGAATTGGACGAATCATATTTGTATGAATCAATTTTGTCACCCATAATCATAGACTTTTAATATACATTCTCTTACTTTTCAAACCCTTAATGAAATTGGAGAATTTGAAAAGACCCTAGAAAAATCTATAAAAAAAAATAAAGAAAGATTTTTTTTCTATATTTAAAATAATTTCAAATACTAAAGTCAAATAATAGGAATAAACTCCGAAAAGACATGTTACATAATTTGAGATCGAGAAAATAACAAAAGTACTTTTAGGTAAAAGCCTTTGATGTAAACTTTCATAACACGAATTTAAATTTAATTGAATTCTAATCGCAGTCACCTAAAGAAACTAGGATATTTCCATTTCCATGAAGTGTAACTAATTGTCCAATTTTTCTAATTCCAATTGTTGTTAAGTTGTAACTAAAAATTTGAAATAGAAAACACTAGAGAATAATAATGAGTTGATGAAATGAAAACGTAGAAGAAATAAAGGACTATGGCATGTGGGCAGTTGTGTAATTTGCTGGCAATTGAATTGATGTTTGGATTTAACAGGTTATAATGATGATAAAGAAGAAATAAGAAAATAAATACAGTAAATATTTCAGAGAATATATAAAGTTGCAGAATTAAGAGTAATAAAATAAAAATGGGTACAAACAGTACGTGCCAGATATATTTGGATATTTTTATTTTCCGTGAGTTTAATTATTTGAGTGAAAAAAAGGAAAGAAACATTAATAAAAACTTAGGTAAATTAAAATATCTCAACAGATAAAGTACATTAATATAGAAAAACCCAAATTCCTATTTGTGAAATAAAAAATTAAATTCCATTTCCCCTACCCCATTCCACGTACGAATAGTAGTAAATAGTAAAATTCAACAACATATTTTATCACCATCAATATTTTTTGAATGACAGAGAGATCTAATGGTATATAGTTCATTTGTTGATTTATTTTTATTTTTAATTTCTTACCTGGTGTTCGAAACCTATAATTGGAACTTTGATTAAATTTGAATTGCATACTGCAGGATTCATTTAGGAGTGACGCTTCCAACAAAAAAATTTCATATAATATCCAGAATTTGAATCCGAAATCTCTAATTAAGGATGGAGCAGTCCATGTACTATAAAACTCAGGTTAGCATTTCATCTTGATCTTTCTAGCTTGTACTATAAAACTCAGGTTAGCATTTCATCTTGATCTTTCTAGCTTTTGTTACATCTAGCCTGCAAAATTATTATTTTTTCACTGTTCATTTCATGTCTGTCTTCTGTCAACAAACGTTGTGATAATTGGGATAGAGAGAATAAGATCAGTAAAATAATTGAGAGAAAAATCAGACCTACAAACACATGTTGTTACGTGTGTCTACTTGTGCATACTCAAAGTTAAAGGACGCATAAATATCAGATAAAATCAAGTTTAATGATATATTTATGTATTATGTATTATGTATTATGTCTTTTGTAAATGTTATGACAAGTATTAGTAATTGATAACAAAATAATAACTAGCTACTATTATGTGTTAAAAAATCATTTATAACGTAATATAAAATAATACTAACGATGTATATAATTTAAATAGTTATAAAATGGCTCATACAAAGCCAAATTATTTCCACTTTTTTTTTCCCTTCCAAATGGTGGGGAAGGGAGGAAGATATGCTTTGGACTTCAAAATATTGTGGCCAACAGAGATATGTGGGTTCAGAATTCTGATAGAATTTTTTAATTTGATATTTATATATTTATAGCTCGAATAATTGTGCTTGACAGGAATATATGTGTACTTTATTAAAGTTCTTTTTTCATCACAGGGATATAGACGATATTTTGAACCGTCGGAAATAGTTTCTCTATTCTAAGCTAGCTTAAGATAAAGAAGATCGTCCGAGACTATATATATATATATATATAAGAATTCATCTCGTCGGATCTCCCTTTGATGTGGAAGTCTACATCCATGTCCCCGCACGTCTAAACAATGTCCGGTATTAGATGCTTGAACAATCTATTTGGGGGGGTAGTATTGGAGGCTCAACTCGAATAATATGTTTAAAGGAACTTGTCTAACTCAACCTCAAAAGTTAGCTCAAGAAATAAGATATTTGCGCAAGATAATATAATAGTCCAATTAATTTCAAAAGAAGGTTAATTAAAAGAGTGACCATGTAAATTAAAATAGCTAGCATTTTCTCCTCAAATTATCAAGAACTTCAATGATTGAATATTCCATTTATTTAATTCTATTTCAATATCATTCTATATATAGTGTAAAATTCCCTACTGCACAAGCTTTTGGAGGTATTTGTCTAGTGGCAAGGTGCATTATTTAGTGTGATCAATTATATGAAATGAACTACCACACATTAAAAAAAATAACTTTTTTATATTTGTTGATCTGATTAATATAGATTTAGTTTGCGTAAATCTATATATATTATATATAAAAAAGGTAGATTTCTATTAGAAGTTTCTCTATTCTTAAGTCTCGAACTTGAAATTTCAATAATGTAATAAAAGAGTCTATTAAAAGAAAATGTGTATTTTAATAAACAAATAAAAAAAATTGCATTCTAACACATGTAATCTTGATATTAATTAAAAATTGTAAGATCAATTTATTGTTATCTATATATATGTAGCTAGGAGAATAAAAGGAGTAGGCTAGAAAAACATAGAGACAAGAATGAACATAACAAAAAGGCTACTAAGAGTAATTGTCAAACTAGGATTATACTAATTGGCCCTAATCAAGGAAGAGCTAATTAGGGTCTATTATGGAATCTTTAGGGTTTTTCTGTACATCAAAAGTAGTTTGTCTTAATTAGGTGCTTAATCTTTTTGCTAAATAAGGATTAATATATTATACTATATCTATCATCGTTATCAACAAAGTTGGTTAATTTAATCAGTAGATCACGAGTTAAAGTCGTAAAAATAATATTTTATATAAATGCAACGTATACAAGGGTAATTAAGTTCAACCTTTCTATAATGGTCAGTGGAGCTCCAGATAAAGAATATTCATATTTGGATGTGCAAATGGTGTTGATAGGAAGAATCTCACATCGAATCAAGAAAAGATCCTTAAGTTCCTTATAAAATTTGGACAATTCTCCTCTCTAGCTATACGTGTCCGCTTTTGGTGTGTATACAGGATAACATAGTCAATGTCCTATTATTATTCGACCTAAATTTCCCATTAACAGATATAAAAGCTTAATTATTATATGCAGTTTATGTAGAATTTAAAGAAAAAAACTGAGGGAATTAGTGATTAATGGTTGACTAACACTTTCACATAAACAAATACTATTCCCAACATCAAATTTTATAAGTGGTTGATTAATTGTCAGTGCAAGCTCATTATTTTTCATTTTCTTGCCTATGCTATATATATATATAGGGTCAAATTTTTTTATAACAATATAATTTGTTCCGATATTGTTTGATTGCTATGATAGCAAAATGTTGTTACAGATAACATAACATGAAAAAAAACAATTTAAATCATTATAATGAAATATTGTTATAAATAATGATCATTATAAAAAAATTTGACGGTATATTTTAATGCATATATTATCAATATTAAAATCATAAAAAGCAAAGCATATGCAAAGGAAGTGATGGGCTTTTCCATAATGCATAAAGATTGGAAGGAGTGTACAATACAAAGGCTAGCTAAGCAAGGCAACCAAGGAAAAATAATTTAAAAAATAAAATGAAGAATATGAATAACTTTGTTCCATATAATAATATTATATAATATAATAGAAATACATTATCAATATTTTAATTAATTAACCATCATATATTTGTCTTGTCATTGCCTTTTCCCTTGCTTATATAAAGCCCATTTCTTCTACTAATAAATCTCATGAGCTTAACACCTAGCTAGTACTCCACATTTCCTCCCTACCCCTTAGCCTATATTTCTCTCATATCATCTACATAAATAAAAAAGTTCATATGCAAATGTCTTGTGTTGTAGGGTTAAGTTTTATAGTAACAAGTGAAACGACGTGTATCTGATTTTGGCGTAATAATTATTATTATCTGATTAGATATATATGAAGAGAGCTTTCTTCGGTCCACACATGGGGGGCGATAGGGTTCAATTTGCTGCCGACTCATTCATCCAAATGTTGAGGTCTTGATAGTCGAATGCCACCTCAACAACTGAGTGAATGAAGCGGGAGTACAAGTTGAGTCTTGAGCTTCCTGTACTTGGACTGAAGGGAGCTCCCTCTTACCTTTTTTCATATCAATTATTTTATAGAGTACCTAATTTTTATTCGACAAATTAAACATATATAGTAGTGGTCATGCATGGTTTAAATTGCTAGGGTTAAATATACACTTTAAATTTTCTTGGTTAATTAATTAAGGTTTACACACTAATTAATATCTTTATCTTTTTTTATTTGCCTGATCCTTATTTAACCTTGAGCTGTTTTTATGTGAAGCTTTAGCTATTAAAGCTGGAGCGGAACTATCATATTAGGTACGGGTTCAGATAAATTCAATAATTTTTTGTTTAGATTTTATATTTGTATTATGAATATTTAATTGTTTATTCAGTGATCAAAATGGAGTATGAATTCGGTGACAATTCAGCACTCATAAATTTCAAATCTCGAGTCTGATTTTGAAGCTCAAGGGTGTTTAGGGGTTTTCTGAAGCCCTCCAATGGAGTTTTTTTTAATTATTATATTGCTGAGATATATACTACATGATGATAAGAGAAGCTCAAATACATTTTTTTGTTTTTTTTTGGTTCTTCGTGTAACAAAGTATTTCTATATCCTTAATTAAAGATCTCGAGTTTAAATTTTATGAGTATGAAGTCACTTTTATTAGAGAACGTTTTATCCTATTATGTAATACCGGATACGATGGGAAACCAAAAAATAATATTGTACAAATTTTCTTCTTATTGTCCGACCTTTTTTCTTGTCCTTTTTGTATACTTTCCTTTATATTGTTATGTTATGATCGATTATTCTTTTCCATAATATACATTTGTGGAATGAGACGTGTTGTAAATTTCGTTTTTATTTCTATATATTATTTTTATATTTCATGAATGTTTATCAACTTTTTATTATTAATGCATATAATTGATATTGACAATCTTGACCAACTAATCCTATTTCAAATCAAATAGGACTTTAATGGATGAGACAAAATTTTAATACTTTGATTGAAATATTAATATTTACTATAATCATTATTTTATCGAAATAAGTAGAAATATTCAAGAATTACTTGACAAGTTCTTATAATTTTAAATTTTTAATGGATATTTTTGTTAACTGATTTAATCGCAATACTTATCGAAAGACACGATGCAAGATAAATTGTAGATATGAGCTGGTTTTTAATTATTTTCTTCAGTGCCTGACAAGTACCCATATTATTTCTCCTTTCCTCAAAAAGGAATCTTTGAAAGATTGACATTTTTATTTTTATAAATTTGTTTTAACTTGATGTAAATAAATTCTTGAACGTTTTGTTATTTAGGATATGCATCACAAAACTCAAACAAAACTATGCTAAATAGGGCTTTGGTCCTACTTCCCCATAATTCAACAAAAAAATAATCTAAAGTTTATAATTGAAGGATATGCACCATCTTTATCCAACACAAAGTGTGTATTTGGTACGGAAGGAAAATATTTCGATAAAAAATATTTATAAAAAAGAATAAATTTTTATTTACATTTGATACGTAAGTAAGAAATACTATCCTAGAACATTTGTTTATAATCCTAACCAATACAATGGCCGATGAAAATGGTGGGGTGAAGATCCGATAATCATGGAAGGGTACGTGAGAATGACACAATTAACCTAAAATCAACTTGTGAAACTTATTTTTTTTGATCAATCGAATATAAAAAAAAATATGAAAAATATTCTCCACAATATAGAATATACTTAAAGTCTATTCAAAGGTATTGTCTCTATACTAGTTAATTTATAATTTTCCTAGTTGGAATAAAAGTTTTCTCAATTCTTCTTCCATAAAAATAATATATATAATTTTTAAAATAGAATTAAAATTCACATAATTTAAATTATGAAAAAGCGAAAAGTATCATATAAACGAAAAAAAATCTTTAGATATTACTTGTAATTTGACATAGAATTAAATTTTCCTAGTTGGCTTCAAGACATGGAAGATTTTAAAGTTTGATTTACCTTTATATAATGGGGCCTATGTATTTTAACCCATTAAGAGATAAAAAAAATTAGTGTGAATTGAACTTGATTAGTTCATTAATCACTACTGTCTTTTCAAGCATCATCTCATAAAATCTTGAACAGTACATAGTCAAGTGTTGCAAATCTATATTGAAATTGGTAATTAATTATAAACAAATTCAAGGAAAAAGTCAAAACTTGTAGTGGGCCTCAACTACCTAGCACCAAAAATGAATTTACAAATGGTGTTTTCTAGTCTCTTCTATCACATAATTAATGTTAATGATCTTTTAGTCGGTGGGATAAGGGATAATAATATCGAAATAAAATGAGAGATTATTTTATTCAGTGTTTGATTCTGAGCATTAATTAGTCCCAAGATAAGATTAACTATATATACCATATAGAAAGTGATTAACTAATTTCAAGGGATATCTCGATTCATAAGATATCCTTATCTATTTCTTCTTGATATAACCAAATAACCCTTATAGTCTCCAACTCTCGATGTTGGCTGCCGCGCAAGGATAAACCTCGCCATGTTTAGTATTTGAAAAATGTTCTTGTGGTAAGTAGTATTAGAGCCAAGGTCATTGATTTGATTACCAAGAGCAACATGTTGCATGAGGCAGGTGTTAGGAGAGGGATTGTTTGGTAACACCAACATAATGCTGATGACAAGATCCACGAAGAGGTTGGCAAGTCAGAGTCATGATCGAATATGATGCTTGCTTGGTAGACTTTACTATCCGTCATAACTTTTGACACAATGATAAGCGTATCATCCTAAATAATAAACAATTGACTAAAATATCCCCTTTAAAGTTTGGAGTTGGTTGATAAATTGTTATAGAAAGGTAATTAAGACTACGTAATGGAACATTTGGTCCACTAATGATGTATAATCACAAAATAAATTCAAGAATCATGCAACATAAAAATGCCCCTTTCAATAAGATATCATCTAGATTTGTCTTCAACAAAGTTTTAAAAAAAATCATATTTAGTCAACTCCACTAGCTAAGTTGAGATTTCATAATCTTTGTCCAACTAAAGCAAGAGCATAATAGAGCAATTAATTAATACATGAGAGGGCATAATAATATTTAAATTATCTATCTGGTTATAATCGTCAATAATAATAATAATGTTATTATGATTTATGAAATTCAACACAGAAAATGGTCCCTATATTACGCGAAATATATCAAAATCATCATCGCTTTGAAAAAATTTGGCTTCCAAGGCTAACAGAGGAACACGTGGGTGCAGCATTCAGGCTGCTTCGCCTAGCAGCACGACGCTTGTATTGCTCTCCCACAACCCCGTTTGAAATTAAAACCGTCTAACACATAAGAAGTTGTTTGATTGTTCCATGTTTTTTGACTGTTGAGTAAGGCCCAAATAAGCCCATTTTATTAAAAACAAAATACTTAAAAATAACAAGTTGGACTATAAACTATAAAAGTTGAAATGTAGAGGGCTAATTTATGCAAATGTACCTATTTTAGGCCCCATTTCGATTTTAATTACCTTTTCCAACAAGGTTTAATATCTGCTCATTACAATATTGTTTAATATTTGCAGTAGCTTACACACACAAAAAAGACCACATTCTTACATTTTTATCATAAAATAAAGTTTTTGACTGTATTCTAACATTTCTCATAAAGACTTTTTGCTCAAAAGGGATCTTTTAACCATGATTTTAAAAAAATCAATTTGTTTTTTGAATTTCCTTTACCTTGGAGTAGCCATTTAACAGATTCAAAAGGACCGGAGTCGTTCAAAGTGATAGAAGTTCCGATCACAGCTTCTCAAACAAAATGAATTAGGGAAAAAAGAGCATTCGTAGCATTTATTCCTTATACAAATGCTCAAGAACTTCAAACTTGCGTGCACCTCGGCAATTACATTTGGTACCTGCTACCTCCCAACAGATGGTGGTGTCTGAACCAGCTTATGTCCACCTCAACTATTCCAGTGGGTACGTGCTACCTCCCACCCATACTAGTACCAGAATTTGTTTGATTATGAAGTTGTACTTAACATATACCCTATGCACAGTTGTTGTAGACTTATATAAGAAAACACTATCAATTATATATGGGACACCCCCCCACCACCACCACCACCACCACCACAGAATAAGAATCCTATGTAGAAGCAAGTTTCTCATGTAACATGATGTACTCAATGAAACATTAAAGGTACAAAAATCATTCGAGTGGCCTAGACAAGAAGCATTCAACATATAATTAAAGGCCCATTGTAGTACCTTTCTGAGAAATGTACATGATGTGCAGCTAATGTAACATTTATCATCTAAACAGAAAACCTCAAAAATCTGCAGAGGAACTCAAACATAGCGCTGACGGATATTCTGTTGCGTTTGAACTTGCCATCTCGTCCATCGTTATAAAAGGATCCGTTGGGACTCAGAAAACTATTATCTTGAATTCGTCTCGTTTTATGTTGTTGACTTGCCATACAATGACTATTTATGTAAAGCAAGAAGAGTGGTCCAAATACGTGTGTCATCTCGTGGTTATTAGGAACGAATTAAAATATTCACATAGCACCGATCCTCGTGGCATGCAATAAAATGTTTCAAGTTACCAAAGCATTTGATTGTAGAATTAGAGGGAGATCTTGGTACCTTTCAATCGTGATCGTGAGCGTTGACCCCTTGTTCTTGCTTCCATTAACTTGGCCTTCAAAGTGTTCTCCTTTAAATCTGGTGGTAATTTAGTTGATGACTCGGATATGTTCTCATGTGAGGGAAGCTTTTCCGTCCATTGCCTGACCGGACTAGCTTGAGCCCTTCTAACAGAAGTACCATGAGAAGCTAACTCATAATCATTTTCAGGTGGCATGTTTCCACTATCTGACAATAAATAATGGCTTCTAATTAATTCATCAATCATATAGTTTGAGTTAACTCCAGGAGTTCCATCAGCTTTGTTCTTTTTCCCAGAACTACCTTCTTCTGTTACTTCACATATCTCGAACTTGTTCGAAGTGCTTATTTCAACTCGGTTCTTTTCACTAGTTTCTCCCAGATCATTATCGTCAAACTCGTTCCTGCTTTCACTTGGTAATGCAGCCCGGTTCATCTGTTCTTCAAACTTCACCTGTAAATTGGACATGCTGCTACTCTTTGACCTTTCGTGTAATGCAGGTTTCCTCGATATGTAATTAGGCCTCATTGTTTCTTCAGCACTCTTTTCTTTGGCACCATTCTCGCGGGATCTCAAGTCAGAAGCACTTGGTTTTTGCAACTCAAAACAATGTGAGTCACTGCTAACAGAATCTTCGTCATCACCCTCATCTTGCGGAGCGCTGCCAGCAACATTAAGAGGGATGGAATCCAGAGAACCTCGTCGGTAGGTGGGATCCCCTAAGTTAACATTATTCCTGATACCGGTTTGTTTAGTTTTAAGGAATGTCTCTATTTCAGACCTGAATTTTTCTATGATTGAGCTTTTATCACCTTGACCATATTGAGGTTCCATTTTTGTCTGCATCCGTTCATCAATCCATGCTTCGGAAATGTGCAGAATTAGTTGATCACTATTAGTCCTTTCAGTCCAATCCTTGTCAGATTTATGTCTTACAGAATGCAACTCCTGTTCATAATGTCTTATTCCCCAAGCAAACTCATCACAAAGGTCTTCTAGAAGTTGTCGAGACTTTTTCTCTTTGTCCCACTCTTTCGAAGCATTGGCAAGAGATGTTTTCACCTCATACAGCTCCCTAGCCAGTCTTCGATGCAAGCTCTCTGAGCGTTTTCTTAGCTTTCTTTCATCTTCCAGTTCATCTCTGACAGACTGAACCGCAGCACTAATTCGATCTTGCTCCTTACTTTTCCTTACCACTTTATCCTCTGTTATCTGCTTCATCAATTCATCTATTTCATGTCTATCCACTTGCTGATATCGCACCAGCTCCTTGATCCGCACACGAGCATGATCTAGTTCTTTCTTTAATGCTTTCACGAGTGACATGTTGGACGCATGCTGCTCTTCCAAGCCCCAGATTCTATTCAGTACTTTTAGTAGTTCTGTAGATGTTTTGAGGCTGTAGCTTGTCTCTCCAATCCTCCCTTTCAAGTCTATAGAACTAGACGGTGTAACTGCAGCGTTGTAAGGTGCAATCTGAAAAAAATTATCACATGAGTTATTGCAAAGATGTTTTTGCTCATTTTAGCCAAAACCTTTTAACATACCCACCCTCCTGAAAATTGATCCTCACTAACTAGTTTACAGATATTGAGTAGATTGGTCTAACAATAACTACGACGAAAACAGACGTAGAAGATGAACTAAAGAGAAGACTGCGCATGTTGATTAACAGATAGCTGATGACTGCTCCATAGTTACCAAGAGGATACAATGGAGCCAATGTTTTAAGTTACTAATCACTTTCTGGAACCATGAGATAAAATGATCCAATCAAGATGTTTGCAGTGAAAGAAGCTTCAAAGATTGGATGATGAACAAGTAGAGCATGTAGGACATGTGTTCTATGGCTGCAGAGAGTCAACTGAAAGTCTTCGAGGATTCCCGATGCTAAAGAGTATAAAATCGATCTTATCACCTAAATTACTTTGAGATTTTCATCAGCTCTAAATTCCCTAATGAAATGTTGTATTGAAATGACCTAGAGAGGAGTTTAATTAAGTATCATTCGTAAAGATGTCATCAATCCAGATTAGCACTCTCTTTACCTCCATTGAACTGCCATAGCTTGCAGGAGATACAGGTTGAATCGCATGATTAGTCCTTTCAATCGATCGATGATGTTGCATCAACGATGCAGCAACATGCCGCCTCAAACTGCCCGCACTTCCTGGCTGGCAAAAAAACACACAAATGTTCATGGAGAATGCTGAGCATTAAAAATCATGAAAATAAAATCAGACAACACGATAACTAAACAAGTTTCCTAGTCCTCGCTGGAGACCCTGTTAGAGGCATAACAATTTGTTGGTCCTTAAAAGCTTATTGCACTGAAATTCTCTAAGGAATCAAGGTTACAATTTATAGTGCAAAATAGGCATAGAGTCTATCTACTTGGTCGCGACTGTCGATCAACTCTAGGCTCGCAAATCGAAAAGCTAGCGGTATCTCTTGCACGCTAAGATACTCGAATTATAGAACCAATTTCGGGAGTTTTTGAGTAAATAAAGAATCTTAGGCAGATGAAGAATGGTAAAGGTTGGAGTCTTGTGGATCAAATTGAGATCAAATAAAAACAAAAACAGCAGAGACAGAGAAACAGAAGGGGACAGCAAAAACCAGTAACTCCAACAACATCAGTCACCTCAAAGGTCCCAACTTCAGCACAAAAATCAAGAAAATTTAATCAAAAGGATCCATTAAATGACACATGATTAGCTAAACTACCATGTTCTACCACTATTAAACAAAAGGGTAATTGCCATTCAACAGCTTATTAAGAAAAAGGAGAGAATTCTGATGAACTAGCAACTCCAACAACATCAGTCAGCTCGAGAGTAACCTCAGAGATTCCAACTTTACCACAAACAATCAAGAAATCAAATCAAAAGGAACCTCCAAATGACACAAGATTAGCTAAACTGCCAAATTCTTCCACTATTAAACAAAAAGGTAATTGACATATAGCTCCTTTTTTTCATTTTAAAAGAAAAAAGTAGAGAATTCAGATGAACCAGCAACTCCAACAACACCAGTCAGCTCAAAAGTAACCTCAAAGATTCAAACTTTACCACAAACAACAAGAAAATTTAATCACCAAACCACCAAATGAAACAAAATTAGCTAAACTACCAAGCTCTGCCATTACTAAACAAAAGGGTAATTGCCACTCACAGAGCCATTAAAAATGGAGAGAATTCTGATGAACTAGCAACTCCAACTACATCAAGTTATCCAAAAACCCTCTAAAGTCACCTCAAATATTCAAACTTTACCACAAACAATCAAGAAAATCTAGTCAAACATATTACTACCAAGTCCTGCCACTACTAAGCAAAAGGGTTTTGGCCATTAACAGAGCTATACAAGAAAGATAAAGAGAAATTACCAGGTCAGGTGAACTTGGTGAAGGATCAGGATGTTCAAGAACCCTACTATCCTCATAAAGGTGGTGCCTATGGTGGCGATAAGGCTGAAGACGGCGGATTCTTGAAGATGGAACATTATTACTATTAACATGATGCATTTCAGAAAAAGGTATCTTGTATTGATGAAGCTCCCAAAGAATTGCAGCAAGTTTTCTAGCAGAAACACAAGAATTCTGAAAAGGGGTTTCTTTAATATCACTTTCTTGAACAACAACACTTTCTTGATGATTATGTTGGAGCCTCAAAAAGGGTATTACTGGTGTAGTGTGTCCCCCTCTTTTCCCTATTTTCTTCAACTTTTCCCCTAAATTTTCTTGCTTTTCTGGTGTCCCTTCTTCACTTTTCATCTCTCTCTCTCTATGTACACAATTTTCTATTGTTTCTTTTTTTTTTCAACCTCAACAACCCATTATCATTGAGTTAACTCACTGTAGTAACTGCTACTCTGTATTGTACATCAGTATAGTCTTTTTTCTTTGAGTGTTCAATTGAGATTCTCTGCAACTTTCTTTTTGGTTTTAATGGTGTAATTGTGTTGTTTAAGTTCAACATCCATGGCCAAAAAGCAAAAATAAATTAAGACTTTAATGGGGAAACTCTATGGTTTTTTTGTATAGGTGTTGATGTATGCATTGAGCTTAGATTAAATCCTAATGAAAGACTGTATGTTGTGTAGGCCTTTAATTTTGTTGACTAATATGTTAAATAGTACAACTCATTTTACCCCTTTGGATAAACCAATTTTTTTGACAATAATTTTATAATGATAATAAAGTATTTTATTGATATGGACAGAGTAATAATTATTAGAAAGTGAAAGTTAGATTATCAAGTGGTGCCGTGAATGGAGTTGCTCCTTTCTTAATTAAAGATTTTGAGTTCAAATTCTGAATATGAAATTTCTTTTTAATAGAAAGTTGTATCCCCGAATAGCGTCTTATCTGATCGAATTCTGATTAGTTAAATTCTAATATGTGTATTAAGCATTGCTAGCTTCTCTTGCTTTTACACTTTCTTTAACCTAGCATGAGCATGCATGTTACCTTTTTTTGCGTACTATTTGTCGTAATTCTTACGGAAAAATACTTTTATCACGAACACTTGTACCGAATTCACCAAAAACTCTTATAGGAAATTCTCATAGCTTGAGGCGTGTCGAAAGACACTATCCTTAAGGATATTTCACCCGATATAGGTGTATCCCCAGAATTCAACAAACTCTTCTAGTATAAAACTAGGAGCCAAAACTAACAAAGATTCAATAAAAAAAATAATCCAGCATAAGAATATATGAAAAGAAGAATTGTTATCTTGTCTTCACTCTTACTCACCATCAGTAAGAATTAGATTTATATAGGAAATTAGTAACCTCTTTAATATGTTAATGGTTGAAATAATCAAAAGCCATAAAAGGCATTGAACACAATTAATGAATTGAAGGCAATTCATTTCAACAAAGAGACGTTTTGTAACAGCCATATTATGACAGAAAATAATGGCTTATTAAAGGATAATAATAATGACAATAGAATATTATTTATGGAGAGAAAATATTTAGGACATAAAATAATATTCTCTTTCAAGTATAATATGAAATAAAATAATTCCTTTTGAGATACTAGAATCATTTTTCCAACACTATTATCTCAACGTTATTCGTTTCAATTAATTAAAAGAGAAAAGGTAACTAAAGGAAAATAATGATTTCAAAATTAAGCTATATATACGTGTGTAAAAGGTAAAAACACCCATATATATATTTTTTCAATGGTATATTATCTAAAGAATAAGAAAGAAGCGATAACGTTACAACAAATTAACGATTTATGATAAATAGAAATCTTCTGTACGTGTTGATGAAAAGTTGTAAATATATAAAATAATTAGAATGCATGTGAGTTGATCTGAATATCTCTAGCTTTGAAAGAAGTAAAAAAGGTAATACATGGGAACATGGTTAACAACGAAAATGCATGAATAAATTAAAGGAGTTTAACTTTCGAATTTTGACTTTTGAATAACTCTATATAGTGTTAGAAAATAGAAAGAAAAGGCTTAAGGCGTAACATTTATTATTATCTCAAAAGACAAAATTAGTAATATTATTATTATCTCAAAAGATAGGATTATAGACAATTTTTCTCGTAATATCTTTTACTAATTATTTCAATTATGGTATCCAAACTATTTTAGCAATGATACCTAAAATAGTTATTTTAATCGTAATAATTATTCCTTAAATAATTACGCTAATATGCCAAACTTACAACATAGTAATTAGTAGTATGTGATAAAATAACTGATTAAATTATGATTAGCATAAATTATATTGAAGGAGATTTTGAACATTACAAGTACATATATTCTCGTCTTTTAACAAAAACAAGAATATCAAATCTCCATGAAATTCCTAAAACCAATATACACGGCACATTATATTCTAACTTATTAATATTTTCATATAGTTTTCTAATATTTAAATTGTAAACTTAAACTATTGAATTAATCTAATTGATCAATTTTGTTATGAAGATAAGTCAAATCGACTATATTATGAAATAAAATATGACAAGTAAAAATGAACGGATGGATGGAGTATAATTTCATCACACTTGTGTTTTATTTTATATACCAAGAAATATGTAGGAAGCATGTCAAACAAAAGGCACAGAATATTATACATGTGTCTACTCTTTGAAATCCCTTTTTCAAAAAAAAAAAAAAATGAAAAGAAAAAACTAAAGCATTAATTAAAGAAGAGTGCTTAATTATTAATTAAATATATGTAATAATTAGCATTGATTAAGGTTTGAATATGGTGGTCCAAGGAATGTCCTGCTATCTCAACCAACTCAAGGTTGTAGGGTATGGAGGCATAATTTTTAATTACTTCTAATATTATTCGGAATAGATTAATTTTATCTTTTGTTACGTGTTTTGTTCATAAATATTCTTGTTGTTAATCAATTAACTGGTCAAAAGATGTCCTCCAACTATCGAAATAGTTAAAATATAACCTTTTTTTTCTTGAAAATTGTAAAACAAATGAAGCAACATATATAATGTATGAAAACTCCTAACAAGAGGTCTTCTGGAAAAAATCGTGTGAGTTTCGAATCGAAGTTTCTGTCACCATGTTAAGATCATAATTTTATATCTTTGAGCTGATTCAGCGCGTGCAAATTGATATTATAGTTGATGATCAGCAATACGATTATAGAAATAACAAAGAATGATTCTCACGCCACGAAAAATTATTTAGAGAACGAAGAACTAAGGCCTTATTTGCTAGGCACAAGCATGTGGACTGGACTTGCAAGAGATGGGTACTGATGGGCTTTAGGCCTGTTGGATATTTGATAGAGAAAATTTTACGGAAAATTTTCAAAACAATAATATTTTAACATCTAATAGGACTCCTGTCAACACTTTCAATATTTATTTAAAATGTCAATATTTTGGTTTGTTATAATGCTAACTGTATTTATTTAATTTGAAAGAATACAAATTTTCAATAACAGAATGAAGAGAATCATGGGAGAAAATATTTCAAAAAAGGTAAAAATATTTTCCTTAGATTTTGATCCTTACTTGTTTAAACTTTTTTAAATATGATTTTATCTGAAATGTATTCGGATGAGCTTCTTTAAATATGTTTTTGTGTGTTATTATTTTAAAATCTAATTGAAATATAAATTGCGAGTGACAAACAATTATGATGACTACATAATAATAAAGTAATACAGATTTGTTAGACATTCAAATTGAGAATAAAATACAAAGTGACAACGGAATACAAACTGAGCACGATAAATACTCATTTCAATTGAAAAGTTAGACCATACAATTCAAAATCTGATTGTGTACCATTAGGACGAATACAAATTCAAATCTAAATACAAACTAGCTGGTATACAAAGTGATATTGAAAATACAAAATGAGCAATATAAAATACAAAATTTGTTTTACTGATGCAATTAGGATGAATACCTATATAACATAAATAAACTGTATTTTGGTTATTTAGAATTGAGGATGAATAAGAAATCAAATATAAGTACAAAACTTGATGGTATACCATTAGGACGAATACAAAATCAAATTAAAATACAAACTATTTGGTATACAAAGTGATATTGTAAATACAAAATAAGCAAAATAAAATAAAAAATTTGTTTTACATATGCAATTAGGATGAATACCTAAATAATGAATCCATAAATAAACTGTATTTTGGTTATTTAGAATTGAGAATGAATGGACAATTTAGAACTTCGATCCGAGTTATGAAAAATTGAGAATGAATGGACAATGAGAATGAATGCGATTAATGAAAAATTCATAATAAATTACCCTGATTGAAAATAGAAAGTGAAATATACAAACGGAGTTCTAGAAAAATCATAAATGTATAAATACATATTTTTTTGTATATACTTACCCTGTTTGTATATTTGCAAGCGAAATATACAAACCACAACCTCCATTTATATACTTACCATATTTGTATATTTGCAAGTGAAATATACAAATGGGCAAAGGAAATATATAAGCCACAACCTCCATAGCAATCATAACTATAGCTATGAAGCGCAATTACCAAAATCATAACTATACAACCTTATTATGTCTATTATTTTTGCTATTTCTGAAATTTTCTCTTTTATCCTCACTAGCCCATTTGATGTTTAGGGAACTTTTAGGCTGATTATGTAAATTTCATTTTTAGGTTATTATTTAAAATTTTCTTCCAAGTTTTAAAGTCGTGCAAATATAGCACTTGAAAAATATTTTCCCATACAATATTAGACTCGAATCTAATTATTTTTTTCCATGTATTACTCAACCTTACAAACTAAAGATTATATTGTTGGTCTAATTTTTTTCTCATAGACAATTCTTAGTTTTATGCACATTATTTTGTTGCTATTTTTTGGGGGGTCATTGTTTGTGTTGAGACATTTTTGAAACACAATTACTATATTCTCTCATTAATAGAAATAATAAAGGGTATTTAATTATAAAAAAAAGATGGTTGAAAAAAGAAAGATTGTATTTAAGTTATTATTTCTTGAAATGGACAAAATATCATGAAAATAGATAAATAAGATATACAATTAAAATATCCAAGATAAAACAAAATTTATGAAGACATTAGAATTTTATGTTTATTGGGGTCTATTTATGGTAATTGGTATGGTTGTTAAGATTTTTTATTTATTTTCGGTACCCATATTAGAGCCCGATTAAATTTGAAATTCAAATCAGGAAATCCACATTGGGGGTAAAACACTCCCGAACAAAGGAAATTCTGTATCAAGGGGACTCGAACCCGAAACCTCTTGATTAAGGATGAATGAATACTTATCACTCTACCACAACCCTTGGTAGCATATAGTTGTTAAGATTACTATCATGATAGCTACACTTTGGAATTATTATATCTGTTAACAAAGATATTACCATAGTACTGTAAATGCATATTACAAACAAAAGTTTTTCTGATCGTGAATCAATAAAAAAACTGTGTTATAAAATATGATTTTCTCATCGAATCAAATCATTGAAAAAACGTATGGAGGAAAAATAATTTTTCACTGAAATTAATTTTTTTTCACAGATTCACTCAAAATATTTATGAAAATAACTTATTGAACATTTTTCAATGAAAAAATAATAATTTTTTTAATATTGACCCCCTATTAATTAAATATATACTGAAAATGGTGTATAATTGATTAATAACATAAAATTGTACGTTCTGTGCTTCAAATAATTGGTTTTAAATTTTTATTCTCTAGAAATCGAATTTATGTCAATTAAAATTCTTTAATGCTCGAGTATGACTTGTAAAATATAACAATAATGAAAATATAAATTTATATCTAGTAAGAAAAAATCATTTATTATAAGGACATAAATTAAAGAACTAACATAAAATATGAGCAAAAATGCACATGGCCCCTAGTATGACTTGTAAAATATAACGATGTGAGAATATAAATTTATATCTAGTAAAAAAATTATTTATTACGAGGACATAAATTTAAAAACTAACATAAAATATGAGCAAAAATGCACATGGCCCCTAGTATGACTTGTAAAATATAACGATGTGAGAATATAAATTTATATCTAGTAAAAAAATTATTTATTACGAGGACATAAATTTAAAAACTAACATAAAATATGAGCAAAAATGCACATGGCCCCTAGTATGACTTGTAAAATATAACGATGTGAGAATATAAATTTATATCTAGTAAAAAAATTATTTATTACGAGGACATAAATTTAAAAACTAACATAAAATATGAGCAAAAATGCACATGGCCCCTAGTATGACTTGTAAAATATAACGATGTGAGAATATAAATTTATATCTAGTAAAAAAATTATTTATTACGAGGACATAAATTTAAAAACTAACATAAAATATGAGCAAAAATGCACATGGCCCCTAGTATGACTTGTAAAATATAACGATGTGAGAATATAAATTTATATCTAGTAAAAAAATTATTTATTACGAGGACATAAATTTAAAAACTAACATAAAATATGAGCAAAAATGCACATGGCCCCTA